>JAODUI010000006.1:3926050-3942826 GCA_027563995.1 Papilio gigon | reverse complement strand
CCCCCGATGGGCTCGAAACTAGTCGGTACTGACACCGAGTTGCACGTGAGTTAAGCCGTTTTATAAGTGATATAGTATATCGACGTTTGACATCGGAAGGGATAGGGTCGCATACTGTGGAAGGCATCGGGATAGGCTTTTAACCAATAGTGGGCAAACAAGGGCTGATGATGATGATGATATGAATTACTTAACTGTTTTCATAAACTATTTTTTTATTTTCATTTTTTTCATTAATAAATACAATTAGTTTTTTTTATTAAATAAGACAGCGAACGTGTAAGCGAAGTGACCACTGTCCATAGATATGTATTTATAGATGCGTTATCTACATTTAACGGGCAATGGACTTCTCTGGACCTATTAAGACCAATCAAAGTTTTTCTCTGTCTATACAGATCGTTTTAAATGATTTAAAAAAGTTAGGAAGTAGAAAACCGTTGTCATCTATTCGAAATATGAATATTTTAACTCCGAAAAAAAACTGTAACATTTTTAAATCATAAATCAAGTATCAAAACAGTTGAATATAAAAATAACGATAGTATAAAAAGCTCGTAAAATATGCCAACTATGGCGTTATAAATCTTTCTTACGAGCGAAGTGGGAGCGCGATTTTACTGGAACGAGTCCCACTTTATCTGGAAACATCTTCATTATTTTTTCGTATGACAATATTTAAAGCTATTTTAAAGAAATATTAAATCATTTAGACTATTTTTAACTTGTTGCGAACATACTACTTATAAAACGGCTTAAGTCACGTGTAAATCGTCTCTTCTTAGAGCCCCCGATGAGCTCGAAACTAGTCGGTACTGACACCGATTTACACGTGAGTTAAACCGTTTTATAAGTAGTATAAATAGAATTGGAATCCAAGGTTACTTTAACTTCATCATTATTAGCAATTTAAATATTTTATTGTCTCATCTTACCGTTTTATCTACCAGACACTTCCAACACGTGATGAACAACAACAATTTAAAGTTTTATTTAGGGTGTACATTCTTTATTTGTAACACCAATTTAGATGAAAGAATATCGTTGGCCCCAATTAAAGTGACGCATATGGCCGGAACTAATTTGAAGAATTTAATTACTCCTTTGTCGTTTTTTTTTCTACCGTTCAACAGGGTGATTTATATTATGTTAAATGTATGTTGAAGTAACTTGATACTTAAAAATAAAAGACGTCATGTTAGGATTATTATTAATATACAAACGAAGTATTCACTTAATACGTTCGAGTGAAAACAATAACCCAATCACACGATCTCTCATATTGTTTGTTTAAGTGTGGGTCAAGAGTATAGCGAAGGCACTTACTAAACCTTCACCACATCATCACTTGACATCTGGGATCATGGACCAGCGTTAATTTAGTTTCTATAAAAAAAGGTGTCCAAATAAAAAAAAAATAAATGTAACACCAATAAAAAAAAAAAACTAAGTCTATTTATCACAATACAAAATTACAATCTGATAGTCATAAAATTGAACAGCCCCTTACGAAAACATTCACAAAAGGTCCCGGCACTGTGTTCAAAGTTACACAGATGAAATGACCGGTCGACGTAGATATACTGAAGTCATCAATATTGTTGAGTTTAGTGCAGACGAAACGCCATTGGAAGTAACATCGCATTACCAGTAGATTAATACATTAGTGGATACACAGTTGCTTATTGGAAAGCTTTAGATACACGCACCTTTTGTTTAATTATATTAATTTATTTTGTTTGTTAACTTATGGTTTATTTATTCAACTATTTAAAGAACATCTAAACAATTCATGCCTTGAGATTAATTTTAATTATTTCTTAATTTGTTTCTATGGTGTAAGAAATCAAAGTTCCTAAAGAATCGACATTTATTGTAATCCATTAAAATTTAGTAAGCTAAGCTTAGTATAAAGAGCTATTAATGCAATTTTTGGTTTCATGGAAAAGCTATAAATAAAAGTAATTTATAGAGAGGAGGTAGTATAAATGTCCCGGGAGTAGACAACACGTATTACACCAAGACAATTTCAACCTTACCTTATTCAACTATCGCCAATCTACAAATTGCTTCCCCGTTTTATACAGCTCAATATTTTATAAAGTTTATTTGCAACAGGGATAAGGGAGATTTTTCTAATTAAATTCGTGCTCGTTTGCATCGTAAATTCTTAAAACAAACTAGGGTCCTATTTAATGAATTTTGCCAATAAACGTATATAGCATATGACTAAATTACCTGTGTGATTTATATAAGTTTCTTACACAGAGAATACATACTATTGTGTCATCATCACCGTGCAGTTTACCTTACGGAGGGTCGGCACAGTATGTACTACTTTTTCATACATCTCAGTCAGTCGGCATATCTGAAGTCATATACTTCTTATACATTTCTTTTTTTTTACACCTTCCATCCACACTCTCTTTCTTTCTCTACCTTTTTTTATACGAGAAGGGGGGCAAACTATCGGCAGGATCACAAGAGCGATCATCGACGACCATGGACACCTGCAATACTAGAGGAACCACAGGTGCGTTTCCGACCTTTGAGATAGAGGTATATACCTTTATAGCCATCCACATTCTAACACATCACATTATAACATACATACATGTTATTACATTAATGTTTGATTTATAATTCATCTTGTAATAGTTGAAAATATAAATAATAGTGTCTTATGAAAGTAAAATTATTTTTACGTTTGAGAAGACATAATTTTTCTCGTACCCTCAAACAATCATCTCCCTCATTAAGCCGCAGTCGGTGAAAATATTCGGAGAAATTACTCGGCTTGTTTAGGTAAAAGTACAAGGGTGGGTGTAATTAATTATACCTGTCACTTCAGTGTTATTTTTCTGCGACTTTTTGAAAACTTTTCGGTACACTCAAAACACTGGCACGTAACGTGATGGTGATGACCTCCGTAACCGTCCATGACGAACCTTACTACCTCGAAGAGTGGGATCTGAGATGACTTGCAAATCCAAACTTAGCCTTATAGGTCCAGTACACGGAGAACAACCGACCTGAAGAGTCGTGAGTATCGGTATTAGGAAGGCTTGGGTCGAGATTTTCTACTCTGGCGTAGACATCCAGAACATGCGATAGTTTGATTTCGAAGCTTGTTTCAGCCGAGTTAACAGAGTTGCATCATTCACGTCTATATTGTACAAGCTCTTCCCTCAAGTAATGTACGCTAGAGGCTTGAGAAGTGAATTTATAATAAATAAACTTTATGTATTTAAATCCACCGCATAAAAACTTGTCTGTACTCACAACTTTTTATGGTAAAAGTTGCGCTTGTTAGTAAAAAGCTAATTAAAGGAATGAGAGTAGTCTATAAAATTGAAGTTGAAAGCTTATTAAATAAGAGATTTATTATATACGAGAACAGATTCACAACAGTTACGTGATAATGATGATTACACATTACGTCTTATTAATTTAAATACAAACGCTTGCATGGAAGGATGTTTGTTAGCAGGTAACTACAAAACGACTTATAGATCTTGGATAAAATTTTGCACAGAGATAGATTAGTGCATACAGTAATTAACATATTTCTTTAATAACAAGCAAACGAAGCCGCGGGTAAACGCTAAAAATTTATAACATTATATACCTCTAGTTATTACGATATTACGATCCTTCATGTAGTAATCTTAACTTTTTGTAATATCCGGCCGTTTTGTAAATAATCCTTTTATAAAATTCCGTAACATTTTTTAGACTAAAACACATTTTTCTCTTTATCGTATCATCCTGTATCATCTTACAGCGTCGGAATGTTTTAAAAAAGTGTATTTTTTTTGTAACATCATGTATGCATACATCATGTTTTCATAAAAAATTCCACCGACTAAGCAATATCCGTGACACGCCAAATAATAAAGCTAAACATGCCACAAACCACATCTTAAATAGTTAAACAGACTTTTCTGACTTACAAGTGTCAGAGCCCAGTCAACGTACCCCAATAAAGCTAAGAGTGTCTCAGACGGCCGAGAAATTCAAGACCTACTTGTAAATATTTTAAACAGTAACAGTTGTTTGGGAAAACTTCTACGACGCCTTTGAATTAGTAATTAACCAGGAGGGGTTAGGGAGGGGGCAAACAATTTCACATAAAACATCTGCCTGTCAACTTTAATGAAACTGTCTAGTTGAATGTCGGATTGAATTTACAAACGGACTTGTTTTTGTAAACTTTTGTTTTTAAAACTCTCAAACGTACTATTATGGTAGTCGATACGGGAATACAAAATGTGTTGTGGATAGTTTAATTAAAATAATGGACTTAGTCTGTCAGTAGAGGGCGTGGTGGTTGAAAGTTATAGAAATGTGTAGTAAATATTTCAAATTCGGATTTGCTATTCATAGGGCCATGCATCGTACAAGCTTATTTTTTTATAATTATGTTACGTATGATATCTGGAACTACGGCAAAGAATTGATTCATTCTTTTACTAGAAACAGTAGTTAAATTCTTGTATTAAATCTATGCTAAGTGTGTCCTTTAAACAACTGTAAGTGCAGCAATAATGTAGTACAATTTTACATTAAAAATCGAAGTTAACATTTTAACATACTTATACATTTTAACAGGACTTAAAATAAGATGAAATAAGATGCATTCCCCTCCAAGGCGTCATCTTAAGACAAATTTAATATCGTCGTAAAATGTTATTAATTAATAAAATTAACTGTGAACGTATCGGACTTTGTACTTAGCGACTGCTTAAAAATTTAGCACCGGCTCGCCGGGTGAAGTTTGCTGCCGCCCCTACGAGCCTTCACTCTTAATTATTACTTTGGGAAAATTAAGACTGTCGTTTAGTCCGGAGCGCTCGAAGGTTGCGCCTGTGTTCCATTTATCTAAATGTATTTTATCTCACTAAGGGCGCGCGACCTCCGACTTATGGAGTCGCCATAGGATATTTATAAATAGAGGGAATTTCGAGAAGTGAATACGACGGATTCGTTTCAGATTTCATTGAATGTTAGTGATAAATTGGATCATATAAAAATAATATCCTATAGATATAACATTTCCTAAACGAAATCTATCATCATCATCATCATTTCAGCCACATGTCGCACACTGCTGGGCGAAGCTCTTCCCCAAAGATCGCCGCGACGATCTGTCTCGGCCGCCCACAACAGAATATAAATTTTATGTTAAAATTTTTAATTCTAAACAAAGTACTTAATCTATCACCCTTAGGTGAACGTAAATGTAAAGTTTAAACATTAGCTGAAAGTTTTTTTTTATAAATAGGCAAACCTAAAACTCATCCGTGAAAGATAATAAAGAGTGTTTCATAATACTGATATTTGTACAAATTCATTTTTCATACATCAAATGGCCTTGGGGTTGGACTGTGTACGACAGTGAGCAGGCAATGGCTGATGGTGATTTCATAATTTTGTTACAAAAAGTAGTTTAATTATTCGAGTATTAATAGCAACTCAACCGTTTCGTTGTTCCATAGTTCAAAGTAATGACGCATAGTAGGCACTACCGCGTGTTAAGTACATTACCTATTGTGAGTGTGCTTTGAGGTGCTACGCTGTCGCGGATCCTTGTGACGCTTTCACTCTAATTATGAGCCTTTCTCTAACAGCTTCTCTCACATTATACTTAAAGGGAGCGTGAGACTTAACATATAAATATAAACGTAATACAACAAACCACTTAAATGAATGTATTGAAAATTTTACTGTTCTAAGAAGATAATACGAATAATAACAAATGCTTCAACGTAAAATTAAATAGTTAACAATCTGTATTCTTTATAATATTATGAAAACAATTTAAAATTAAAAATATAAGAAAAACCCTACTTTACATTTTAATAAATATCTCGTTTCAATTTTTTTTTTCAAAAAAGTTTGTTCGAAATAATATATACACGTGGCTTGAAAATGTTGAAAATTGCAAACAAATTATATGTTTTACTCATTTAATTTATAGTACAATGAATAATTGATATTTTATGACATAGGAAAATAGGTAGATGGGGGCTTCAAGGTCAAAACGTCTTTGTATATGAACACACATTTCATACAAGTGAAGAAGAGCACACGACGTCTTTGTAGCATTCGTTTGATCTGTACGTAATTATAATTTACTCGAGTGTAACACGTTGAAGGAAACGTGAGGCGAACGTGATGAATGAAAATTATCATAGAACGTTTCAAAATAAATGTTCATAATTTGAAAAACGAACATATGTTAACAGTTAAATAAATTAAATGATACCAGATACAATATTTAAATCTGAATGCTTAAAATGTTTGACATCTTCATCATATTGACGATCGAATCATATTGACATCCTTTACATACTGTTTGAAAAAACAAAGACAACGATATGAATACGAGTGACAGTGAGTGTAAGCTTTACTTATAATCGTTAACTAAGATACATTATATTCAAGCCTTATAGTAAATCTCCCGAGTCGGGTAGCGTACCATTATTATCATCAGCCCTTGTCTGCCAAGAGCTGGACATATTATTTATGAATACAAAAATTCTCATCTTAAAAAAAATAAACGGTAAACCATTTTGGCGAAGATTTCATTTGCAGTGCGTGAATTTGTGGTCAGTACTCATTATCGTTACTGTTATGCAGCAAATTTTAAATCAGATGGCGGCCGGATTAATGTTTAGCTCGGTCCATGAAATGGATTATTCATTTTTGGGTCACGTAAAATAATATAATGCAATGAATCTACGTAACTTGATTTTACCAAGCTACAATTCATTACGTGTTTTAAACAACAGGACATATTTAGTATTACATGTTTTAACTTCGTTTAATTTGGATTATTTCGTAAACAGCTATTGGATTCATGCTATGACGTTTTTTTTTTATCATTAAGTATTAGTTTCAAGTAATATAACTTTTATAGAATGTTGAACACTTTTTTATTGCACACTCGTGTTATAACTGCGTACATCATATCCAGTCTTTACAAACCATGTTACAAAGGGCATGCGTTTTTCGTGGAAGTTCAAAACAAAAGAGCCGTCTCTATTTACGTTGGCAACGTAATATCTTATTTAAAATGTTCATGCGAGCATTTTTTATTTAGCTCGAGCTCGTACGTTCTGTTGTAGGACGGGTGCTGTCACTTGCCCGCCGGAGTGTTTCAACTTAAACATTTCTCTCACCGGCGTATAAATATTTATGAAAACACTGTCCGAATTAAATCCCGTCTCAACGTTACGACGTCATATTGTCTGTGCTCTTTGAAAAATGTATTGAATAAGTCTTGTTAGGTTTGATATTTTGGTAAGAAAATAATTTATGCGATACAAAGGGTGAAACGTAGCGACCTTAAACGATTTCTGCTTAAAAAGAAAGAAATTATATATGTGAGATATTTTGTGAATTGATTTAAGGGGCGTAGTTATACATGTATTTGAAAGAAACATTTTTTTTTCTATAGGCTTTCTTTTAGTTTAAATGTTTGAATATTAAATAATTATCTTCAATCTTAGTCCATGCTGACATCGTTTTTGTTCGTTTTTTTCTTCTTCATACTTTACAATTACAAATCAATATAAGGCAAATTATTCCATCTAGTACTTAATAAAAATTTAGTTTAAAAGTTAACACGACTTGCTTTGCTTTTTATTTCAAACACGTAAGTTAGAAAGTAGAAATGAATATTATCCGCCAAATACAATCTTCAAAATCCGTTTATGGGCTATCGCGTAATGCAGTCCGCATATGTCCTTATTTATTCCTCTCCGAACGGAGACAGAGAAAGACCAAATGGCCTTTGTCCTTTCCCTCTTTACTTATTCAAACAAAATTACATATGCCTGCTACCGAATCGCCATTGCCCGAAATTTTACGCGTAGGAGATAGTGTCATGAATATAAATCTATCGTAAAGGGCACCGCGGAGAGGCCAGCCGAGTTTACGGCGCAGCTCACTTTGCATTCTTTGTTCGGCGGACCCTTTATGGTCGCTTTATAGACTGAGGTCCTTTTGCATAAAGCCTCAGTGCTTAGGGAACTCGCCTACGACTCCCGCCCGCCGTCCTGTCACCGTTAAAACTATTAAGCTCATATGTCGCCTTCCTTTTAAACTTGTATAGATGCCATTCTGCCTTTGTTTTAGTTTCTGCAAGTAAACAAATATTCAGTGAACTTTGAATGTAATTATAGGGTTATTTGATTGAACGAATTTGATAATTCGAAGTTAAAAAAAGAAACAAGGTTAGATGAAGCAAGTAAATGCTCTTTAAATGGTAGAGTGAATGCTTAGCGCCTGCAGGGATCCCTGTTAACTATTAATCGCATTTTCTTTACTGAAGATAACGAAACTCATTTAAGATATCTCGCAAACGCCTTTCAGGCGTTTTGGGGTGCAGCCGGCGGGTCGGACAGAGCCGGCGGTGGAGTAGCTCCGGCTAAATTATTTATGTAACATTCCATTTATTTCTTTTGATTTTTTCAAGTTAATAAAAAGTTAAAGAATTCCATTAGATGGTGACAGTAATTAATTATTTCAATTTAATACGGAAAAACTTGTATTTACATTAAAATTTTAACTTATGGGTCATTGTGTCATGGTTTTAAGGGACTAATTGCACGTTTATAAATAAGTTATCTGTGAGTTACTCTTATTTATAGATAAAGTCATCGTTAAGATTCTAAATATCAGCATTTAAATATTATTGTAGTTGATGTTAAATAAAGTCTAAGCTTACTAATAATTTGTAATAAAATCCTCTCATAGATTTCATTGTTCTTTAATATCTCCGTATTTCGTCTTAAGCGACCAAAGGTTTCTCTTTATGTCTAATAAAATTTTCTTCAAAGTATTCTTAATTGAAAATTCAAATTTATGCATAAGCTCTGATTGTACTATTCTGGAGGGAAACAGTCTAAGGCAGGGCCGTTTACGAGCTCCAAGCCTTGCCCGGACAGAGTTCCTCGAATTATATAAAATTAGTTTTAAGACGAGAGCAGCATCGTTTTTAATTTAAATTAACGTCGGACATACGACGTCCTTTCTATTTAAAATAAATTCTAATTATCAAAGTTTTCGTAATTCACTTAGAAAATTATATTCAACTGAATTGACATACATTGAATTATGTTTATTTTTAACACCGTTCGTTTTTGTTATATTTTTTTAATGTTGATTGATAGGCACATACAAATTGTACGATTTTATTTCATTTTTTTTTCTTTTATTAATCATCATAGTTCATCATAAATCAGGTGAACGGTGAACAAGCAATGGGGTGTGAAAGAAACAAATCGTTGCCAAATGATAATTTAGCTGAATTTCGTGTAAAATATCTGTTTCAATTGGGGTGTCGCAATCGGAAGGGCAATCTAGCGATGCGCCCTCTTCCGGGCATAAATAATCGCACGACATTTATTTCATAACGACGGAAGTTTGATAAGACGCCGAGAATAGCGTGTTGATTAAGATACTCCGCCAATATCGTATTCATTTTAAAATACAAATTTTCTGTACAACAGTTACTTGAAGTAAGTAACAAATGACAGTAAAACTGTGAGAGTGAGAACAAAATAATAATTTACTTGGTTGATATACACTAGTATATAACTAATTAAACCAATGCCAGTGAAGTTACTTAAACATTATTATATCTGAATATATTTACAAGAACTTATTACGTGTATAAAGTGAAATTTAAGTTATGTGTTTTAAATATCAAAGATAAAGAGGTAAACAACATTGTACCCAGATTTTCTAATGACAGGGGTTGGCTTATCGCTGTATACCATTACAGACGTTATGCATCAGAAATCATTATAACCTTTGATTCTTTTTTTATATTCACTCAGTTTAACTTCAGTACTTTGCAAATTCAGCGTTATTTTAGTTTATATCCTTTCTTGAAAGTTGAAGATGGAAATAAAAAATTGAAGTTCTGAAAATTCGAATGCAATTTTCTACTTTATTGAGGTAAATAAACAGGAATGGAAAAGGAAGGGCTAATGTACATTACTGTAAAGCGACAACTTTGCGGCGTAATCCGTTTAACCTCTTGAGCCGTTAATTTTTCGGACATGTCCGTAGCAGTTAGTTATAAAAGCAGAAATAATTTCATAAAAGCATTATATCTTCCCCGGGTCACGTAAGAGAGCGCTTCGGGGAAAATTACATTTTGTTTGGCCACGTTCGGCCGGGCCGGGCGACAGGGGACAACTGAGTTAACGAGTGTTCAGGATTCTTAGTAATTCTTTCATATCTCGCCGATCTTGCTGATGGCCGAGTTTGTGGAATGCCGCCTTATATCGGTAAGCAGGTTATTGCTTGGACATTTTTATTTAGCTTATCAAATAAAATATTTTGCCCTGTGTCGAGCAATGTGACCTTCTTTGTTCAAGTCGGGCGTAAAATTTCATTGTGTTATGTCTTCTTTTGTTTAGTAAAGGTCGTGTACATACACCCAAGAATAACTATTTTAAAGACGAATAATATACTTGATATGAAATATATAGGTAACTCATGTGTATGCTATCTAACAAAGAAATAAATGCTCCGGCTATATAATGTATATAATGAAGTCTTCTGATTTCAATTGAATGACATTTCATTATTATTGAATTTTAATTAAAAAAAAATATGATTTTCAATGTGGAAAAATTGATATAGGTAAAAGTATCAAATCAAATTTAAATAAGTTAAGACTATATGAAGAGTTTAACGTCACAATTTTTATCAAATCACAAAATGTAGGTAACTTTTTAAATGCGTTTGTGTGTGAAATTGTAATTGTATGTCGTTTGTGTAATAGAGCGGACGTACACTAACTCAGTGCGACCGTTACGTCCGCGGTGCAAGGGTCTACTGGCCGCGTCCATTATTCTAACATTAGCGAAGTTACGGTCGTCCGCACTTCTCAACTTTCCCACGTGAGGATTTAAGCCAATAAAATGCCACATCAAATCTGGCGAATGTTAATTTAAACCCTTCCTAACAAAACAGACGACTTTGACACGGGTTCAAATGTTATGACACGAAAATACAAAAATTATATATATGGATATTTACTTTGTTTTAACACATGAATTACTGCTACTTTTTAATTAAACACTAAACGTAATATAAGAATAAAAATTAAAAAAAAACGCTGAATAACTAACCTCGTAGTAACCTAATACAAATTAAACTTCGACACAAAGATATTTTGCCAATAGTCGTGACAATGCAATCGACATCGCTGCTTACGTCCTAAACATACACATAAATAAGGCTAACGAGGTTAGTTAGAGCCTCTTATTATTGTATACGCAGCTTTACGTGACCGCAAACCAGACGCGAACCGTGCTACTCACAGATTACACAAAACAACTTAATACAATCGTTCGGAAACAATGAAATATAGTTGTATATAAATGTATATAAATTCACGCAATTTCTTTTAAAAAGTTTACCTATAAATGGGTTATACTTATTACTGTGTAAGTATACTGTATGTGAAGTCATGAATGTTCCTTTGACAGAATCAAATAGGCTTTTTTCAATTATCTAGCACAATTCTAATGTGAAACGTTACACGATTAAAAGTTATAAAAAAGGCAGTCACATTGCCATTATACCAATTGTTGTAAAGAGCAACATCCTGTAATGCCTCCTTTTAATTTCAAGTCATAAATAATAATTTGGTAAATTTTCCCTGTACAATTTCGGTTGCGTGTACAAAGTTTTTATTAGAATTTTATTGTTATTTAGGCGTGTTTGTTTCTTGTTTTAGATTAGATCGGCAGTTTTAAAGCGGCCGAGCGCTAATGTGACTTTCTGCTTTTCTTTCATTTATTACCACCGACCAAATGAAATGAAAGTTCTGGCTTTCGCTATGTACTCGAATATAAAAGTAGAGCGAGTGCATAGTCGTGCTATCACAATAAAATGTAGGGTCCGGTCCATCAAGCGTGGCGTAATGACGAAATCCCACCTGCCCGGGTCCGTCTAATGGCAACAAAACTAGCCACCGACGAAACTTTGCAAGGGAGAAATTCCCGGCCGCGGGATGGGCGGCGGAAACTATGAGCGTTAAGAAACTTTTATTAGCGACCCTGCCGTTTAACCGCAAGTCAAGAGGTACTCCCGGTGGCCGGCCGAACAACGCACCTGAGACCGCGCTTTTTTATTTCACCTCCATATTCCCACCTAATTTTAACCTGCCACAGAGGTGGGCTGAACTTTCTCGGGCGTCATAAATTTATTTAACGGCCCGAAGGCAATAAGAGGCGGAGTGTAAAAAGAAAAATACGATACCGACGTGCCTAGCCGTTATTGCAATTAAACAGAGGAAGTAAATCTTTCAATACGAGCGGCAAGCGTTCGCCTCCCGTTTCCTGCCTTAATTTATCGCTTTGTTTTAGTCAACGGCGCATCCCATTGACTGATTGCAATGTGTTTGATTAAAAAAGAACTCCGGCACGTTGGTTGCTCAGACGTTGAATGCTAACTAGCGCTCCACTCCAGAACCGAAGTCAAATGAAACATAACAAAGCAACACAAGTCTTCATAAACTAAGACATAGAATTTAAAACTATAGTCATTAATTTATTGAAAAATAAAATTAATTCAAATTGTAAATAAATGCGTGCTGTCCTTTAAATTAAATTTTAACGTCTCTGAAATGTTTCTACAAAAAAAATCGTATAAACACTATAAGAGTTACACTATCTATGTTACTAATATTTTAAATGATAATATTTGTATGTATGGAGAGATGTATGTTATTAAGTGTCTCCAAAACGTCGTGACAGAGATATATTGGTGAAGTATGGCACAGATATAAAATATAGTCGAAAGAATGCACGTATGAACGAAGTCGCGGGCTTCATCTAGTAGTCTATAAAGTAAAACAAAATAATACATTGGTGTATAGATCAGTCGTTTTAGAATTGCATTTGATTTTTAGTGTTCGTTGATTTGCTTCCTACTGATTTCTTTATTTCCCTTTGATACAGACCGTCCGTGAAAGATTTATTTCAACTGCGGCTTTAAAAAGTACACAACATGTAGCGAAAATTATTCAGACGAAATAATGCCTGGGCAAATTTTGAAAAGGAACATTTGCTTTGAGCCTTATGCGTATTTTTAGTACTCGATTTAGCCTCAGAGCTAAATAACCTCTGAATTGCAAGGTTTTTTTTTATACAATAACGTCCTACGAAACAGTGTTTACAAAGCAAAGCTTTACCTTTTCTAGCTATATTTTATAATATGAATAATGTACAATAAGTATGTTAATTATATCAAATAGTAATATTTTTACGCAAGAATTTTAATAAAAAATAGTCCTTTATAGGTCACTAATTCAAAACAAAGATGAATCGTCTATTGTAGAAGTGAATCTTTCAAAAATCCCTTAGTGTAATTAAAGAATGAGAAACCTACACTATGCAACTATATAATTTAAGCGACCTTCTACATTGTGACTGTGAGTGCTGTATTCAGTTCTTTACAATGACTAATCAAGTTTTTTCAAGTTATTGTTGTCACAATGAAATGGTCATACTTCAAAATATTTTAAACAAATGTAGCATACCTTTAAATGAGATAATGTTCGGAACAACCAACGTTTAAACGTAAACTTTTCCGACAGTACAACTATCTTTCGTGACAAATAAACAAAGTTTAAAATAAATTTCGCAGTAGAAACACTGGCGTCGAGCAGTTTCCGTGAAGTTGTTGTTGTCATTTAGAAAGATTTGAGCGAGTGAATCGCGCAATTTGTGCGGTAACAGGAAAATGAAGGGACGAGTGTAAAATTCAAATTGCTTAATGGTTCGCAAGCAGGCATTTCATTTTCCGTTCGGATTGATGCGTAATTTACTATTGCGTTGGATAATGACGAAGAGTGTTTGTAAAGTAGTGCCCTAATTGGGAACTTGGATTGCGAGAATTGTTCTTTATTAACCGGGAACGCTTACGGCTTTATGAAATGATTTCATCTACATTTTAACACCCTGTGTACTCATTTTGAATGTAATTTTTCTTGAACACCAAATTCATCAACACTAGAGTAACTGATGAGTCTGAGTGTGCTGTGATTCACATAGCATTTACAAGCAACGTTGTCATTCATCTGAAAATCTATATAGAGTAATAATACATAACAGTACAAGTTGTGTTTACAGATGTCAAATAAATAATCATACTTTATATACTATTATTAGTAATAACTAGCACGAAGTGTGCTGGTTCGTGGTAATTTAATAGTAATTATACAACGATGTATCAAAGTAAAAGTTACTTGACCACTTTAATATGATAACTTTTGTTTAATTCTATACCATAATTATAAAGTTTCATTTCCACTGCGATTGTTAGTTGAAAACAATTTCAATTAGGCAAGTGTGCGGCGCGACAAAAGTACGGTCAGAACAAAAGCATTCAAATATTCATAGTGCTATCGATTTGTACCGAGCTCGTCATGGATACACCCCAATGAAAGATGCTATCGGACACCGCACCCATATTATTACGTTCCGCGATGAAACACAAACGCGTATCTATAAAATACAAGTTAATATTTTTTCACCACAAATACAATGGAAAGCCGCTGACGTACTATTACTGATTTAATCTCTAATAATCATCGCATACTGTTTTCCGAACGCATTAATTCCTACATTTTATACAGGTGAATGTAATTCCAAGGTAATTTATTGTTTTTAATATTGTTTTGAATCGATTGATCAATTTGATTACCAGTTTACGAGCTGTTATTATGGAATACTCTAGGAATGAAAGATCAAAAGTATTAACAGAGCGACATAAGCATATAAACAAGATTCTAAATCTAAAAACATAGTATGTTGGACTTTTGTAATCTACCGTTGGTACTGGTACGATAGATAAGAGGTTCAACTATCATCATCATTATCATCATCATCATCAACAGCCTTTGTCTGCCCACTGTTGGATATAGGCTTTTCCCAATGCCTTCCACAGTATGCGGTCCTCCGCCTTCCGCATCCAACTATACTGGACTATAATTATAATAACACAACATGACCCTCAGCAACAAAAGTCTTATCACTATACTCGTCAGGAATCCAAGTGAATCCAAGAACATGACTAGCGCATCTGCTTCTTATAATCACAGTCAAAATGTAAACCATATCCATATCTTTTCTGCAATCATATTCGCCACACCGAAAACGAGAGCGATAACACTTGTAAAAATTAATCTTTTATTTTTTGTAAATCTTGTGTCCGTAATTTTAAAGAGTGAAGGACCATAAAGAAAAATTGTCTACTTTATAACTAACACTTCGTATAAAACTTTTTAATAAACCGGTTCTCAGCGCCGTAATCTCGGAAAGCTATAACATTTTTATATTTCTCATCCCGACTGAAATTAAGCTTCTATCTCATTAGTAAGTTTTAATAACTTACAGCTAGAATGGAAATATAAGGGTTGAAGTCTTAGGTTGTTTAAGTAAATTGTAGTTTTAGACAATTGACAATATAATAAAGCATCAATTTTCATTAACTCCGCATTTCGACTAGAAAAGTATAAGTACCTTTTTTGACCTACTTTAAACAAGAGGAGGTTATCAATTCGTTTGTGTGTTACCACAGAACGTATCCTCTGACGCACCGATTTTGATATTTTTTTTAATCCAAAGGCAGTAGTTGCGGGTGATGCCCATCTTTTAACTTAAAAACTATCTAGTAGTACCAGTTGCCCATAAACATCAATAATAAAACCCCAACAGAAATAAAATTAGAATTGGTGTCTGCCTACATTCATAACACCTAACACGCACTTCCACGTTTCACCTGTTTTTGTCATTATGTCCCACGGGCGACCGGATCATTCGCACAGCAGTTGATGGTACACTAACAAGATAGTTTTAATCATTGAAATCAGTTGACATGTGTGATACTGTAGGTAATTATTAATTAATTTATCAAATGATAATACAGCGTAATCTTAAATCACAGTAATGTATTGGCGATATCCAATTGGTTTAACTCAATTACGTCGGGTCGAACTATTACACATAGATTTATGGTCAAACCTCGCATTGTATCCTTTATCGCGTGATTACCTGATTATCCTTGTCCACGATAATTAATATGCATATAATATTGGCTTATCGAATTATAATCTATACCTTTATTACTATCATAAGCTTATTACAATTATTAATAATTATTTAATATTAAAACGTACAAGTAGTTTTTTTTTTAAATATTAATTTCATTTAATAATTTATTACGTCATTTTCTGTTATTTAAGTATATGTCAGGCTTTTGTCTCCAACATTTAATTTCAGGAAATCCCTAACAAGATGATTTAATCAAAATATGAACTTGTTTTTTTTTTAAATCGGCTTTTAGCGACAGTAGCCTAATAGTTAAGGGTGTGGATTTACGATCACGTGGTCGAGAGTTGGAATCCCGCCATCCGACTATTGACGTAGACCATATCCTAGCATAACCCTAGATCTTAGTTGGCGTGGCATTAGCACAATTAAGCATTACAACATTAGCAAAAATCTGCTAATAACAAAATAGAAAAAATTACTTCAGTACAATATTTGTCAATCACAAACCGCTCATTTCGTTAAAGACCTAACCACGTTGGAACTGCGAACGCATTCTGTAATAATAAAACAAAACACAATCTACTATTTATAAAAGGGCTTAACTCACGTGCAACTCGGTCGAACGCGCGATAGTACCGTTCCCACTCACCCTGAAGATGAGCCCCCGATGGGCTCGAAACTAGTCGGTACT
>JAODUI010000006.1:3890741-3913369 GCA_027563995.1 Papilio gigon | reverse complement strand
GTTTCTAGAAAGAACAAATTAGAGCTTGAATAAGTATTTCATTTACATTGAAAAGATATTAAATTTAATTAATAAGCTAGATAAAACTAAATAACAATAGAGTGGTCGCCAGGGAGCCAATTAAGAGTCTTCGCTACTAACAATTGTATAGTAAGCACTAACATGGGGAGCCGACCAGCTGCAGTACTGTATGCTGTAATATTAGTAGATTTTTATTAATTTACTAATATTACTTATTACCATTCCTGGTAAGCTTGATAAAGCTTGTGTTAGGATATAATGCACAATAGTCGGATAGCGGGATTCGAACGCACGACCGCTAGATTGGTCGTAACCTTAACTATTAGGCTATTGGAGCTTCATTTAAGAATGTAAGGAGTTAAATTGTCTTACATACAAAAATTGGTACTGATATTACAAATGCGAAAGCTTAGATGGATGTTTTTTAAGACATCTTACAAATAGCACGTATGCTACTAGTTAATTTATTTCACAAGAACGGACTTACAGACGACTGTCAGTATACAAGTATTTTTTTAGCGAATTCTATTAGAAAATTAGTTGTTGACGATCTATAAAAAATATATATTTTATTCACTTATAACCGTGTGATTTAGTGATTTAAATTATAGTTTGCAGTAAAATATACTGCTGTTTCAAAAATCATTTTTAGGTACTCTTTAAAAAAATTCATGGTAAAAAAATCTTGGTATATATTATAACATAATTTATGTATTCAAGGTATTGACGTAATGGTCCCACGACTATTTATTATAACAAAATGAAAGATGATCATAATTTATAAATTAAAAGTAATTCTTAGAATCAGTGTAGTAGAGACTGAACCAACACAGACTCGCTCACAAGTCACTTAATCAACAAACGGAAAGCTCTCCTCATTGTTATCTCTTTTTATTAGCCCCCAGTCCCTGAATTTATTATGAGGGCCTTAGCTCAAATAAGTAAATTTGCCTTTATGTAGGGAAACACTTAAAAAGTCTGGTGAACTGCTTGAAACCGAACAATGGGCCCTCACTATGCAGGTCACGTTCCGTCGCCTTAAAAATACGGAGCTTAAATCCATAAAGTACTTCCAAGAATTACTATTCCTCCTTAGTGCTTCCTTTGAACGACACAATATAATATATTATTACATTTGTTTTTGACTACTTTATCTGCAATTTTCTAACTCGTTGTCAAAGTTACTAAAATTGATTGAAAGTACAGACGATTATTTGAAATATTTCCATTCTAATTTCTATCTAATAATTAAACTATTAAAACTTTCGTGAAACATTTCACTAAACTACTAAAAAAAACGGATTAAAAACGCGTAGATTGGTGTAGGACTAATATTTCTTATTATATAAATAATTCTATCTGACAGCAGATGTCGCTACAAATCACGTAGTGTTCATTATATATAAAGTTGATACATCTTTTGTTATTCGGTTATTTAATGACTCCCTACAAATACTAATATTGAAGATAGTAAAGTTGTATAAAATGAAGTATTACTCATGACACATATTCGCCTTCAAATTTCGTAGCTCGTCGTAACGAAGTTAAGCCGTAGAGGGTCATACATCTCTACGCTAAATCGTAGAGTTAAAACGAGTCATCCATATTTATAAAAAAAAAAACTATCATTCTTCTGTTTTATCGAAGAATCTGGTAAATGTTTATTTATTATGAATGTATTTATTATATGCAAAATAACTTTGTTATTTTATTGACGTCTGTTTGTGATGTAGTGACCGCAGTTTATTTTACAACCACAATTTTTACATGATGGAATGAAAATGTATTGGTTTATATACGCGCAGTATGCTTCCGGTCTGGGGAGAGCGCTTCATTATTGGAATTCTGTGTGTTTCGGAATGTTTCAATTTCTGCAACGAAGCAAAGGGTGGCTACGTATTCAGGATTGTAGCACTTTGGCATTCCGATATGCAGCCGGTATTCATTTAGTAAATCAATAGTATCCACACCCCATAAAAAACATTATTATTATACAAACCTATTGCCTACTCTAATTTGCATAGAATTGTGTAAAGAGGCTTTTGAATAGAAATTTTCTGTGCAATGTACATATTCCTAAAATCAAATTTATTTTTTTAGAAAAAATATTAGCAGATATTTGCAAATTCACAAATATTTTGCTTATCACTCCAACTAAGCTCTAGGCTTGTGTTGGTATATGGTTTACGACAGTAATCAAATGGAGGAATTTGAACTTTCGGCCACGTGATCGGAAATATGGATTCTTAATCGTTAGGCTATTGGCGCTTAATTTATTGACTTTCAACAACAACTTTCTGAACGCACCAAACTCTTTGTAAATATTGTTATTAAGTAAATTTATTTTTTCTATAATTTAGATGTAAATTTATAATGACAATGATGCAATATGCTAGATGTTACAGGGATTAAATTAATGAAAAATTACTCACTTTTTTCGTATATTTAATACAGAATGCTGTGTATTAAACGTCTGGTAAAGCAATAAATTACAAGGGCGTTGTTAAGCTTTTTAGTGTTAGAATTTTCTCATAACACAGCGGTCATGTTACGTGCCGTCATGCCTCGAGAACTATATATCACATCTCTAGCTACCTCTTATATTTTACGGATAAACTCTTAGCACTAGCCAGTCTTTTATATTTTATACACCTCTCTTTAATTATTTAACTTTTGTGACATATTATACTTATTATAATAACGACTTAACTTACGTGTAGATCGGTGTAGGTACCGACTACTTTGTACCAGAAGTTTATCTGAAACTAGTCGGTACGTACACCGATCTACACGTGAGTTAGACCATTCCAATATTTACTTCACTCTAGTCAGAATATACAACTCATTTCGCAATTTGAATTATGGTATCCAATAGTTAAATTTCACTGAATATTAATACGGAATTGAAATATTTTAGATGGTTCATTAACAAAGAAATGACGGACGAAGTTCCTGAAACTTGCTGTTTTTATAAAGGAAATCAATCGGTTTTTAACAGAAGTAACGTAAGTAAAATGTACCATACAAGCCACACTATAGAAAAAGGTTTATTCATTGTTTGTTTTATTATCTCCGATTTCATTAGATGGCCGTTACACAAGTAAGATGTCCTTTATGAAGGGTGAAACTTAAAGTCTGGTGAAATGTTTAGATTCGAACGATGTTCTCAGCAACGCCAGTCACGTGTTCGTCGTCTTAAAATTGGTCGTTTGAAAAGACGCTTGCGTTAATGCCCTTTTCTCTAGTGTTTTTGGTTATTGATTTAATAATAGTAAATGTTTATGACGACTAGAGTAATTCAACATTGAATAAAAACAGTTGAGGTTTGATCAAATTGAAATTAATTCATTTTACAAATACGAACGTTTATACAATGTTACAATGTTCGGTAATGTATGGCATGTAAACATTAGGTGAACTGTGCAGTACCTAGACAAACATTATTTGTTAAATGACATTAAGACAATTGATTACATTAATTAAAATCATAGTCAATCATGTTGAAGAAATTATAAAATAAGTATACAATTGAATGGAAGCTGGTTAGTTGGTAACTCTAAAACGACTAAACGAATCTACTGGTCTAAAGTACTAACCAATTTAAGTTACTGTGTAGTGTGTGTAACTACTTAAATATTTAGTTAAACAAGCAACGATAAATAATACCGGACAATTTAGAAATTTCAAACAGATGTATTAATCATCTGTGTTATTCAATACATTGACACAGGCGGCGAGTAGGGCGGCCATTATTCGAATGCCGTATTTCATGTTTCAGTTTCTATAGGCGGGCGAGGGCAATGAGATAGTTGGAATAACGGCACTAAGGCATTTAGATGTGCACACCGGTTATGTATTACATGCCAATATCTCTTTTTATAGTCCCCTTTACTTACATTCCGACGCACCTCTTTGCATACCCATGATTTTCACGTATAAATTACGTCTGATAATATGTTGACATTACATGTTGCAATTTTTTATTATTATTCACTATTGCTGTTTATTATTATTACTAGCTCTTGAGGTGACATTTTGATGCAAGCGTTGTTCCGCGCGGAATAAAAAAAAGTGAGTTCCCCACGCGTTCAATCTTATTCTATGCCTAATTTCACCTAAACCTGTTAAGCCGTTTTGAACATACGTATGTTGTCATTTTTAAAAAGTCCAATATTTCTAGGCTATTAATTTTGTCGTATGCTTTTTTTAAGTATGTCTTATGGAATATTCTCAAATAATATTTTGTGACTGAATTCAATTTCACAATTCCAAAATGTTAATAAATAATTAAACGATTTGAATCCTAATTAAGAATTGAAATACTTTTGTACATTAAATTGTAAGTAAAATGTATTGTTGTAAAGTAGTTAATCCCTTTTAAATGAAAGTGTGAAAGCATGTTGGAACCACACAGACTGCGAAATTGAAAGCCTTTCCCTGGCGAGAGGCCGCGGGCAATTCTGTTTTTTACCTGGTACCGTACATATGGGGTCGGGAATTAGGCTGTTATTTATCGTGCAATAAAATTTTGTCGACTTAAAATAGATTTATTTTAAGTTAAAACTTTTTTGTGTATAGTATCATAAAGTTGTGTAAAACAATAAAACAATTTAAACATATACTAAGGACTTATCATATTATTTTTGTTCTACCGTGCCATACTAATTTTTGACGGAATAAAACAAATGAATTGCGTTTGGTAGCTGTTTCTCTTCAATTGTTTTTATATATTCTACTTTTATAATGACTGCCAGACATTAAAGACTTTGTCAATAATACTGAACAATTCGAAGTTTCAATTTAAAAAAAAAAATAACAATTTTTAACGAGAATATATTCAAATACTTGATGAATATTGGAACAAACTTCTACTTGCGGTATTTAATCGTATAGGATTTCATAGTTTTAGAATTTCCTCGAATAGCGATCATATAAAGCGTCGTAGATCGGCTCGTTTCCATATTTCATAGTTGGATGAAGAACGTTAGGTATTTTATGGATTATGCGCGTCCCCACTGTGTTCGCTTACTCTGCGTGTTTTTACCTTGCATATTAATTTACTAGCTAGATATAGCGACTTTATTAAAATTTGAAATATGACGGTCATAGCTATAGATCTAACCATAGAGTTATTTAACCAAATAAGGACGTAGTGGTTAAGACGAGGATTTCCGATCACGAGTTAGACAATTCGTATACCGTATTTCCACTATTAACCTATACCGTATTCTGGTACATGCCCCGACCTAAGTTGTAATGGTACCCAAAATATTAAGTTACTAACAAAATTCCATATAAAATTTCAGTTTCATAATCAAAGTGATTGTATACACCCAAACACTTACTTAGTGTATATTTAGTATATGAAGACTGTTCTATTACAACTGAAACCTTTTTTTAAACATATCTAATTGAATTAAATAAAATAGAGTTAACTGAAACATACATTTTCTCTACCATTACTTTTATAAACTAGTTCACAAAAGTAAAAACACCTTGCCATCTAACATTGTCGTCTAAATTCTATCCTCGCATGTAATAATAAGTACAGAAGCTAGCTCGTACAAACGACATGCAAGCACTAAGCCGGCGTTTAATTCAATTGTGACACGGCACTACAATTAGTATTCACGCACGCTGGCTCCCGTTGTAAAGTCTTTTCATAAAAAAAAAAACTGCAAAAAAAAGTATGGCTCTGTTGTTCAGAGGTGCGAACCGAGTCTCGTATTACCAATAGACAAAACGATCCAGCGGCGAAAACTACACAATTTTTATAACGTAAATACAATCCGGACGACAAGCGAATTTCAGTCTTAAGTTCATGGAATACAGTATATTTTTTCATGGATTCGTAATTGAGATACGACCAATTTTATTCAACAAAAATTATACTTTATTCTTGAAGACTTGGAATAGACAAGAGTCGCCCTGCTCTCGCGAGCCCGCGTTCGACTTCAAACTTTATTTTCAAAGGGAAAGATGACAGTTCTAAAGGTACCGTATTCTCTCTTCCATCGGGAAATGTCATCGCTACAGGACCAAGCATAAGTGAACGCGTCAAAGTGTAAAATGAGGGGTTTTGCGCCGTGTCAGTGAAAGTCATTAGGAATGGAATGGATGAAAATTGCGTGCATATTTAACTCTCTAAGTTAATATGAACGACGTGCTAAACCCAAATGTCCCGAGGTTCTTTTACTGTATAATATTTGGATAAAGGCTAATTATTTTGATCCCTCCTGGTGGACCGACGACTTAGTGCTATCGGTAGAAAGTTGTTGGATGCGGAAGGAGGACCGCGTACTATGAAAGACATTCGGAAAGATAGTCAAGCAGTGAGTAGACAAGGTCTGATGATGAGGATGATGATGATGACTATTTCACCAAACTCCACACTTTTCATTTAGACACACAATGAGATGCAGTCGTACATTTGCTATGAAATCATACAAATACAAATTATAAATAGAATTTAACATTGAAATAGTATAAATGGTTAAAGAATGCCATAGTAGTGTGTTGTAGAGAATGAACGACGATATAAACCAGGATTATCTTTGTCCTGGTTAGAACTACAAGGAACGTGCCATTGACATTTGTCGCGTGATAGTTACGAGATAATCTCTTTTTTTTTTTTTTACTTTGTATAAGCTAGTGCTTGACCGCTATCCCGCTTGATGTCAAGTGGCGATGCAGTCCAAATATACAAAAATATCTCGTGTGAAAGTAACGTTTTGGTTTTTGTATAAAAAACCAAAACGTTACTTTCACACTAATATAAATTAAAAAAAATATATCTGTATATTAAAAAAAAATATGAATCAGATAAAAAAAAAATGTTACTATTATCCATGCTATGAACAGTAATTTATTATTTATTTTCACAGCATCACGCAACGGAGAGGTATTCAAAGCGTTTCCACTATCTGCGGATTCGGTTCAGCAGATTATCTGCCAAAAAGATATCGAATCTCTTTGTTTGCTCACAATACGGCGATATAACCGACTGTATTAATTTTATAGCACTATTTTGCATACGTTATTGTTAGCTTTAGTTCATTTTTGCTCTATTAATAAAATAAACTAACATAAATAAATTAAATAAATAACAGACAAAAAATGTTCAATAGGCGTATTTCAATGATTTGCTATAAATATACGTCCTTTTGAAAAAAAACACTCAAATGTAAATTTACAGTTATTCTTGAACAATTTCAATATTTTCTCTCAATGAACTATACACATGTTTTAGAAAAGGCAAACATTAATAACATGCCCAGCAAAGTATCTTAATTACAAACACAAATTAAACATGCTACATGTAAAATTTAATTTTACACCCCCATGCGGCTTCATGCCGATTTCGGCACCGCATCATAAAATCAGCGGGACGAGACAATGAATCTCCCATTTTTTTTTTTAATTAATGTGAACGTTTTATTTTCAATTTATCGGCGAACTTGGAATTCCATCATATCAATTAAACTTAAAACACTCCGTTTGTGGTCCATTTTCAAACATTCATTGATGGTATAAAACGTTAGTATATTCATTCGTAATGAGTTAAAGACTGGCAGTTGTTTTGACGGACAGTTTTCGTTCAAATGAAACCTTTAATAACAATAATGTCCTAGTCCTCATATCTAATTATATTAGCCGATCCACGGCTCGTTTGCCTCCTTCAATTATAAAAAAAAATAATTACCATAGTTAAATACAAAGTCAAAGTACCACGCTCAACTGGGTACTAACCGAGTCAAGTCAGGTTTTATATTAAGAAAAAAGGGCATTTAATTAGAACTCGTTTCCAATTAAGTCAATACGAAATTGTCGATTCTAATATAAAGTATTTAATATTCAAAAAGGGAAAAATCAAATTTTGATCTCTTAATACAAGCTTGTTACGCTGGCCATGTGTACGGGAAATCACTTTGATGCCGGTATCAGGGCCGTCGGGTTTCTTTGTACAAAGGGTTACGTCCATAGCATTTGCCACCGTCGTCGCTCCCCGTATATTGGCAACTTTGTTTTGTTTGCAGCGCATAATGTTGCTCTTAGCATTTCGATTTTATTGCGCGCCTTTCACTACACTTAAAAGGAATTTTATAACGATTTTTAATTTACTCGTAGTGGCTTTCTTTTCTTTTTACACATTACAAGTTAATATTAGTTAGCTTTTTCTAATAATCTTCTACATAAGTGAAATGTTTATTTTTTTTTTGTTAATATAGTAACAGATTTTTGTTAATTAACTGATATTTCTGTTAACACTACAACTAAACTCTAGGCAAGTGCTAAGATATCGTCCACGACAACAGTCGAATGACGGGATTCGAACTCTCGACAACATGATTGAAAATCCGTATATTTGCGTTCATATATAACTATATTTCTATATAAATATATATAATTTCTAATATATTGCCAACACGTAAATTGTAAACTAAAGGAACCTATTAACCGAGATGGCGCAGACAAATAATCAAACTGCAAACAATCCCAGCGGCCTAATATAACGAAACGCAAGCCCCGAAATTTAACAACCAACATAATTGTCTCCTTAGTTAAGTCTCGACAATACAACGCCTTAGACAATATTCTGTTCATAAAATGCAATATAGGCTCCCAGAACGGCGCCATTAAAATAAGACACTGCGGAGTGGAAGGCATTGTCCTTTCTTATTCCCTGCCGCCTATAATTTTGATAATAGGCTAGAAAATATTCCATTGTCCTTACCAGACTATCTGGCTGTAAGATGTTGTTCGATTATATCAAAGAACGCTCTTCTCTGCAGGCTATCTTTCAGAATCTCTCACTTTTATAACGTCAATAAATTGACAATAGACTATCGGGTCTTTGAGCTCTATTGCATTATTATCATTTGCTTTATAAACATGTTCCGGACATCAACAATAAAACTTGTTCTCTAAATTTGCCACCTACATAAATCATCATCATCATCAAGCTGCCCTTTTCATTATAGAGGGTCGGCACAGTATGTACTACTCTTCCATACTGTCAGCCGTCATATCTGAACTCACACACTTCCTACACGTATCCTCTTTCACGCAAGCCATCCACATTGAATCCTTCTTGCTTCATGTGCTCATCATCTCTTCGCAAAACATGTTCATACCACGCTAATCTTTTGCCACCTATATAAATAAATAGATGTATTTTATTGATAACTTTACATATCTAAATAAGTAAGATTTAGAGTCTTTATTCAAATATAATCAAATTTTATCTCCAATAAAATGCCAATCATAACCATCAGATTTTGTCAGCCTACGGACAGCCCTTCTCCAATACCTTCCACAGTATGCGCTCTACCTGGATATATGAGAAGAATATAATCAAATAGTTTCCAGTATCATAAAGTAGTAAATACTATGAGTATTTTGTTTATGAAGTATTTAAAATAATTAAAAGAGGAGCAAATGAGATATGATATGAAAATTAACATCAAATTAAAAATCAAGCTCCATAATGTAATTTCCACGAGGGGAACTCGGAAAACAAGGCTTTTCGAAACTATAATTTGCACGTCGCAGCTACAGTAGCCGCGCGCTCACCTGCAGCGCTCACTCTAACTATTGTTAATGACCCGTCGAGGGTATAATTGCATTTTTTCACACCCCACTAACAGCAATTTCACTAATTTGGTACGTTGCCGACGACGTTTAGTTTTCGTACTAACATGTTCAGTTTGGGATATTTTTTTTTTAAGAACCTCGTGTTATCTGCAATGCAATCTTCTTTCTTTCTTCTTCTTTGGAAGTTACCAATATGTCATCATCATCATCATCAGCCCATGTCTGCTCAATGTTGGATATAGGCCTTTCCCAATGCCATCCACAGTATGCTGTCCATATCTTGTTATAAGGACATTGTTATTATGTCTATTAAGTTCTTCAACTTAATAAAAGCTAATAATCACCAATAGCTGGTTAAGTGTACGGCTTTCCGATCACGAGGTCGAGAGTTCGAATCCTGCCATTCGACTATTGTAAACCATATCCTAACACAGGCCCAGAGCTCAGTTTTAGTGATAAAAGATATATTAGTAAATAAACAAAAATCTGCTAATATTTAATTAAAGTTAATAAAGCAAAGAAATTACGTTGGTATAACTGCAGCAGTCTTAAAGATTTAAAGTGTTTCACGACTGATTTTAAACTTGTATATTCAAAATTTGTTGAAGTAATCGAGACTAAGTCAAACTAGTTTATGTAAAGTTTAACAATCGTGTAAACACAAGAAATCTGTTATTAGCTTTTGTTAATTAACATTGAAGAGTCGATGAACTATAAAACGCCTTGAAATTATCTCGAGTGAGACAAAACAGCTGTACTGTAATTAGTCTCGCAAAGTCAACTCGAAGATTCTTGGAGGTAACCTCTATCCGTCGAAGGTGACATTTCGTCATTTGTACCTTTGTAATGATAAATTTCTAAGCGTCCTTGAGTAGCTCAGAATAAATGCCTCCTGAAATTAATGGAAAGATACTTAGTAAAATTGAAAACTAAATCTTTAATTTATCACGTCAGTAAATATTCAATAAGTTAAATAATAAAAAAACAAAAACTCAATTTCTTTAAAAACTTAACAAGATTGTATACGTAAGTACAGATGATGTGTAAATTTTGTGTAAACTGACTATTGTCAGTTTTTCTCATAATTCGTTTTTCTTTTAGTTCAAATACTTAACATGTGGAAAAACTGTCAATTACTTGATCTGTATTTGAAAGTTTTAAATTAAGCTTCATTGACCTTCAATACGAGAACTGTAATGGCATCTCGAAAATTTAAATAAAATTTTAAATATGTAAAATGAGAAAATATTAAATTACAGCGTTTTTCAAATGTCAAGAACTTTATGAAAGTTTTAATATATTTCATTAAAAGGAATTTTGAAAAGGATGGCAGTTAGTATTACATGATATTTAAAAGCAACGCGACGCCGCCAAACTGAGTTGCGGCGCGGCCGCCGACAACGCAACACCTTGCAACTAATTTGATATAAGACCACGTTTCTACATGATTTTGTCACATTTTATAACTTTGTAATGATTTACATTCTTCATTTGATTAGTATTTAATTAAAAACCTAAATGTTAATTAATTTTAAAAGCTGGAAATTCAAATGCATTTCGATGTCAAAGTGCAGTTTTGGATATTTATATTATAGCGACATCTTTCGATCATACATAACATAAAGATGGATGGTCACACGTTAGGTTAATATTTATAATTAAAAAATATACAACTACTATATATATAAAAATGAATTGCTGTTCGTCAGTCTCGCTAAAACTCGAGAACGACTGAACGGATTTATCTTATTTTGGTCTCGGAATGTGCGTAGAGGTCTAGGGAAGGTTTAAAAGGTGACAAAAATTAGAAAAACTCTCGTGAAAACCTTAAAAATAGCCCTTTTCCATTTCCAATACAAACGTTTTTTTCCGACAATGAAATGTTTTTTTTTTGTATTCCGTAATAAATTTAAAAATCTGTTTATTTATTGCCTATAAGGCGAAACAGAGTTTACGGGGTCAGCTAGTTTCTAATAAAAATTCTAATCATTACAACCGTGTACAGTATAACTCATTACTTAAAAAAAAGCAGATAGATTAGAATAACAAATGAATGTCGATAAGTCATTCGTCAGGTGTCATGTAATTTCCAAATTACTTTCGGTAATTAAAATTCAGACTCAGTCACACTTTGTTGCTTTAGTGTCGTTGTCGGTTCTTTCTGTAAAAAATGCAAATGATGTTTTTATTTGTTTTGTCAATCGTAAGTACTAAGGGTTATTCATTCAGTCACCAAAGGTGCGAGTGTACCGTACAAGGAGGCGTTCTAATTACGGCAACAGGCGTGGCCGTCGGTCGCTTCGTCACCAGATGAAAAGCTTCAAAGATAAGAGCGGGTTTCAAATTACTACGCTAAGCAATATTCCGTCCAATTACTTATGTAAATTAAATCTAACCTAACTTTGAAATTACGCCTATTCGCGTTTAAGCAATTTATAGTTACTTGTGTTCTATAAATAGGCTGGAACAGGAAAATTAACTTTAACTGTGATGGTCTAACTTTGTAAGTGTTATAGTGAACTTGTATATTTAATTTCAATTACATAATCTGTTGTTTACAAGTCTATACAAGCAAATGTCTCAAGAAATAACCAGTTTAAGCGAGAATTTTTCGTCACAGTATTATTTAATGTTACTTAATTGCTGTACTCATTAAAATTGGGAAAAGTGTTATTGTAAAATGTAGTGCAGAGTTAAATTTGTGTAATTTAACTCTCAGTACGTAGGTATAGGGGAGTTCGACAATAAATGAAAAAAACTGAAACGCCAAATCAAGTCGGCGGACAAACGGGGTTCCAATGAACTCTGCTTTTTCCTTGTTTTAAGTAGCGACCCTCTTCAATGGGGTCGTCGAGTGATTTCTAACAATTATCGTCTGCAAGAGATTGTCGCGAGTTAAGATCGGAATAAACAAAAGCGATAAAAAAGTAAATTTAGTTACTTAAAAACTCATTACCCCGGAAGCTAGTAGGTTTACATTTGTTATTCTAAATCTTGCCAAGTACCTACTATTGAGTATTCCATCATCGACCTTAATCTAGTTTCATTAACTAAAATATTACAATAAGTTTTCTCTTCAAAATATGATTAATCGTCAATGTAATGTAATGTTAGATTCGTTGCAGTATCAAAATCTTAGCTTATGATTACGTATGCAATATAGGTTTTAAGGAGTACAGTGCGAGGGGAGGCACGGGTAATTACACACCTGCCATCGAATACGCAGGCCTCGCTGTGCCGAACTTGCTAATGATGCATCGCAATTAATGCAAACTCACCTATGACATATTACAAATATCCAAGAAAGCGTAAACCCAAAACATCGAAAGTAGCTACGATTTATGTGTTAAAATACTGTATATTTTAGAACATTTCAGGAGACCTACGTTGAGACTAATTTGGGACACAATTTACCGAAGTAATCGATAAAGTTAATAACAATAGGGTCATCACCTCCCTGTACCTTCTCCCACTTACGTAAGGTTAACACACCAGCTTTTTGTTCTTTAGATCAATCTATTTTCTTTCATCACAGTGATCACTCCCTTCTTGACCATGCTTCGTTTCACTTAATAAAAATTACATCGTGTACATGATATATTCGCTTTACTTATAACAAAAAACAAGTTTGGTATTGTCTGTCTGTCTGCATCCGCGTTTCATTCGAGTAGTCTCTGATACTGCTGTACCAATTTTGACGGGACTTTTAATGCAAGGTAGTTGGTCAAGGTACTAACATATACTTTTTTAATCTATTTTAAGCTGTTGATTTATAAAATAATATATATTGGGGATATACTGAAAGTATTATAGTCATAAAATACAGATTTATTTGATCGAATTACTTGGGTTTTTTTTCAGTTATCGAATCGAATAAATAATAAGCTTTGAATATATTTTTATTCCGGTAATCTATTGAAACTCATAATTTGTAAGCAGAGCGAGAGGATTCGCGTGTAACTTTCTTACTTAATATTCATAAATTCAAAGAACTGAGATATCAGATGAGCCCAATTTGGAGATTGAAGGGTAGCCTTTAAATATTTGATTAGGTTTCGTCAATAAAATATTAATATTTTCTATTTACAGAGGTTTTCTACATTAAAATTATTTAAATTTAAAGTTTACATTTATTCTTTTGAAATTCTCTGTTTTATAAATTACCGTATTAATGATAGAAGCTTTCGTGCGCAAACTGATTCAAGGTTTTCTGTTTCAGAAACATGTTGACTACGTAGACTGCGACAACACTAGCAATGGATGAATTAACGAGGCCCTCGCAAACAGCAATGTCCCTTTTTTGGATTCTTTGCGGGCTGTCGGCCATCGACGCTCTCAAAATAGTCATCGAACCGCTGCCTAAAGGTAAAGTAAAAACAACCATTTAATTTTAAAAGAGCCTCAAAAATAATTTTCCGTCGACACTGTCATTTTTTATCTCTCAACTGCGCTGGTTATGGAACTACATTGAAAAATAATTTAAAAAAAAAGTATCATTGATGGCACAAAAGAGCTACTCTTCGAGCTGTCGCTCACAGAAGAGGTGAACTGAATCGGCCGTTACTTAATTTATTTTATTTTTTTTAATTCAACTCGAATCTCGCCGAACGTCCTCCCCAAAGTTTCTCCCCCAGATGTGGCGGGACTTCGTTTTAGTTTCGTTTAATTTCCTATCTCTGTCGGCGTGACATTTATTGCAGACTAGATCCCGCGCCCGCGCCCGCGCCCGCACCACTCGGCTTTTGTTCACGGCCACTAATAGCAATTTGGAATTAATTTTTGTTCGCGGCCTCACTGTCTGTTCCGACTATGGCTACGGGCCTTTATTGTATTCGCATTAATTTACAGTCCGCAGCTGCAAGTTACGCGGCTTTCTAAGGAGTTTTTATCTACTTTCGGTTTTCTTTCTTTTGAAAGTGAGAGCTCCTATTAATATTAATTAAAACTTTGAATAACTGAATAGATTCTTCCCCGTTGTCCGGCTTCTTGAACAGTCAGGATATTAATAAAAATAGAATGTTTTAACAACAAATCCTCGGAGATTTTCTTTACTTATATTTAAACAAACGAGAAATTACCACACAAATTAATTCTCATTCAAATTTCGTATCATTCAAATGAGGAACATTGTATTCACAGCAAGGGACGTAAAAAATCAAATAAACACTAACAATTACAAAGGATTGCAATGTGAGTCACGAACTTAAAACAGATGCAATTAAGAGCTCACCGTCGGCATACGAAACAAGGGGACACATTTTTCTTTTCAAACAACTTGCAAAATAAAAAGCTTCTCATTTTACTACGTACGAGTTATAATAAAATGAACAAGTTTTTTTTTAATTATTTCTATATTAAAACTTAATGCTCAAAACTTAATTGCAAGTTAAGAAGAAGACATGATCAAAATACGTTGCTGAAACAAATCACTAAGTATTAAGATGCATGAAATAATTTATATGATATTTGCAAGCAGTTGCAGAATAACTGGAAGGCCCAATTATACAGCACAATATCGTGCGATATCCATCTAGAATTGGAATGGGTTAACTGTAGACCAAAACAACTATTGTTGTATTCCAGACATGCTATTGTGATCAAAGCCACAATACAATATCCATCAAATACGAATCCCGGCCGCAAGAGCTACGCTGTCCGACCTGCGTTAATTCATGCGGACTTTATCTCAAGAATTGAACGCTAGTTTCACCAACTATTGTCCTGTTGAATATTCATTTTTTTTGTTGGTATAAATATTTTTATTTTTCATAGTCTTGCTAGTTTAAGGCATCGCTGACGTTTCGGAGTACAGTTTGTTTATGCCAACTTGTTTACCATTTTAATCACATTAAACTACTAGCTGCTGCTATGCTCACACGCATGATATTCTTTCATAACAGTTTCTTCCAAATTACTAACTATGTAACTGTAATAGCGCTATAGTATAGGGCTTGTTTCTAAATAGAACTATATTCAAATCTGTGACGTCATTGTCGAGATCTTACATCACAAAGTTATAAAGTTTCCTTTTTTATATAAGTATGGAAAATACATTTTAATGATTAAAATAACGATAGAACAAGCCAACCGTCTGTCTTCGGCGGTATTACCAAACAAGTACGACTTAGGGTCCTTCAAGATCGGAGCGTAACTCTTTCTTAAAGACCGGTAATGCATCTGCTCCTCTAGAGTTGCGGATGTCAATGGGCGTCGACGACAACTTTTGATTTCCCGCCGCTCCTTTACCCCCTCTCCTATAAAAAAAACAACGATTAACATTGGCAAAGATTTAATTTAAAATGGTATAGTTACATTATGGCATCATGTTACATCGTCATTATAGCGTGGTGTAGAAGACTGACGCGGAAGGCTGACTCTACCATGTGGGATTAAAGCTAACTAATTTTTAGGAATAATTTAAAAAACACAAAATTGACGATAGCTAGTAATCATTTCTCCGTTTCTAATTTCGCAAAGTAATAAATAGTTTTGTCGTAGTCTGTTGCTTGTTTCACACATCAACATGTCTGATGCCCGCCGGCCGGTAGATCTACGGCTGCCAATTAAAACTATAGATGGTAACATGTCGGCAATAAATGGCTCACGCTACCCACTGCTCGCTAGTCGCTCGGTACTAGGTGTATACTCTCGCCATCCGCAACATCTACAGAGTGTTCTCATTTGGTTTGTAAATCATTTTTCCTGTTAGTTTTTTAAGTGTGAATGTGGAAGGGTAAAAATTTATGGTAAGGTAAATAGGTGGATTGCGTTAAGTGTCACTAAATTGAGAAGGGTGAGTGACTAATGTTCTGTAGAACGAAAATCTGCTGCGTAAACAAAGATTTCTTTTATTTCGTTATATATGGCTTCCACAAAACTTCCACAACCTTAGTGGCTGTAAAAAAACTTTTGATTTCATTAAAGTAATTGGGTCAATAAGGAAAAAATAATGTTTAAATATTTTCTCAAGGTACATATTATATAAGAGGTTTTGTGCTTGTTCTAAAGAAACATAATATTGACTTGCCCTTCAAACGTGATTTATAAAAATATATTAAATTTTACTATATCCAACGAAACGTAAACTCAATGCCCCTCAGTACGATTTCAGGGACTTAATAGTCTCATTTACGTGAAACTCGACTGGATTTCGTAACCGACCCTAATTACATTACGTAACATATGTATTTAATTTTCAAGCTCAAATGTAACTCTTTACATTTTAGGTATAAAGCGTGAAATCTAAAATTTAATGAATATTCTCAAGACCAAGAACTTTTACGAGCAAACCTGATTTTAACAGTATAATTGCGTCTGTACCGTGCTTGTAATTTCATGCCTCGACTTGGCGTTTTGGTTACATTGTTTCAAATTGATTATGGCTCTTCGCATAAAAGATACAGCCACTTGACTTCTGCTCGCAAAACTAATTTTGCCACAGACATCGAAATTACAATATACTAGTCTAGGATACTTGTGCAACATTTTCTTTATACATTTTTACTTGTTATTTATTTTAAGAGACAATGACAACTAGGGTCTTACCCGGGTTTAAAATAACCGACTGTTTAGAAACACTCTGTTTTTGTTTGGCTTAGGGGCTGGCCCGGGTGCCTGTGCCCGGGTGGGGAACGATTTGTGACACCAAAACAAATGACGCACAGTCCCATCCCGATTGACGGGAAAATTTACATGCTTGTTTCTATAGTTTTAGAGCAATTACTTGCATTCTTATTTTAAAAACTATATGACTGTCATAACTAAAGTTAAGATTCTGAATTGTCGGCCTCCTTTTAGTTGAAATTCTGAAGTGTTGAAAAGGTTAAGTCAACGAGGCTAAACATTTTCTTTTCATTAAAATTTTGCAAAATTAATTTAAGCATCTGTGTGTGTTAAGGATCCGATAAGATATTTAAAGTAAATATAAGTTTAAATAGAAATTGTCATCAAAATACTCGTTTTTTTTATTCGAAATACGAAAAACTTAGAAGTTTTTTTTAAAGCGACATCTAGTTTTCGTATCAATAAACTTACCAAGTAGGTAAGCATTTAATAACGAACACCAAAATTGCTATTCAATTGTAGATTATGCAGAATTATTATTTTTAGGCGTCGAACAAAATACGTTTGTATCAACCACCTTCGTACATAAATCACGAAATAGAAATCCAATCTCATAAAGGTAAACAGCTTCGTCACACTCCGTCGAACGTTGGATTTAATACAACTGAAGGTTTTTTTGCGCCTTTTTTCACTTTTGTCATTCTCTGTTGAATGAATACAATCTTTTTATCTCGTTGTCTCCTATTCTTTGTTTTCTATCGACACTCCAATGTCAACCGAGTCAATACTTTTTCTACATCGTTTTTTAACTCAAACTTTCAAAGCTCAATCTTAAAGATTTTCTTTTGTGCCTGACTTCGAAAATTGAAATTATCATTACCTATCAAATATTTATTTTAGCAACAAAACTATAACTATGATAGGAAATTGACTTATAGAACCATGTAAAATACAATTCAAAATAATAATTACAAACTTAAAATTGCAATAGTTAACTTAAGCATTATTTTTATTATTATTGTCTATTGTTAATCATGTAAGTGCCAATGAAAATCTTGATAAAATAAGTTCAAAGTAAACGCCGATAGATTTAACAACAAATTTATATCATCCTCTTCAATTTACTGACTGAAACATTTTTAGTAGCGCCGTAACAAACAAAATGAACACGTTGTTAAAACACAAATCCCTCGGGACGGTGAAAAAAATGAACGCCTCAGAAAAAGGCGCGTCAAAAATTTATAAGTCACATTGTTCATTAAATACGATAGACAATTTATCCGATGTAATCTTTAATGTACTTGTTTGTATTGAAAATTATTTTTACAAAATTTCTTCCTTGAGAAAGAAATTTTAACTTTTAAAGAGATGATGAGTGCGTAAACAAGAAGATGATGTGATTGAATGTGGATGGTTATAGATGTAGGGGAAGGCCGAAGAATGTTGGGATTGTGTGACTTCAGGTATGATGGCTGACAGATGTATGGAAGAGTAGTACATACTGTGCCGTCTCTCCGTCGGGAAAATTACGCCTTGATGATGTTCTTGTGAGGAATTATTTCCCTTTTTCTCGATTTTATTTACTCTTAATTCAAATATATATTTAATAATACTATAAAATTTGTTACACATATTATGTTAAGTGTAATGTTATATCATACATACGAGAATCTGGAACAAGTCAGTTATATGTTTTGGGAAATTCAATATTTTCCTTTGATCCTTGAAACACGATATCTCTGAGGAGAATCCTATCAAACATACTTTAAAAGAATTTGTTTGTATATAGATAGTGGATAATATTTCGGCAAAAGTTATTGGAAATTGAAACAAATACTTTGTTAATATGTTTACAAATATTTAAATAAAATTATTATTGTTCAGTAAAAGTAGAAAAATGTCACAAATATGATCAATCGTTGAATCTATTTTTTTTAATTCTCTTTTATAATTATTTTCTTAACAATGAAGATAAAAAAATCAGTTGCCATGACAGCGTTATTCAATTATAAAATGTTCTGTTCCAAATTTAACCAAAACATTTTAACCGTTCAAGTCTTACGTGACAACCATCGTATTCATTCGAAGTTTCGCTTCCTATAAGATAGCTAGCATTTACAAGAGAGACGTTATGAAGACGCGGCTAAGTACATACCTTCGGTTCTACGACTTGTAGTCCCTACACTATAAATAATACAACTTGCATTGCAAATTACCATCGCACTCCTGTAATCATATTATACACCCCCTGTGCCAGCGGTACGCAGACAAAAACAAGACGGATAAATTAATACCAACTTTACTTCAGTAGTTTATTTAATTGTTAGTCTTACCACGTCTGGCGCGCCACGAGGGACAGCTGCATAACTCTTAACTAATTCCGAACGGCACCATTTGACCTTTCAATATTAGTCGAAGCCGTCTGTGTGGAAAAAGAAGCCGATTACCGTTGTTTGCGGACAAAATAAAGTTTTCTTCTCAACGGTTTGAAGATAAAGGAGGGCAGAGATTAAATTCAGGCTGTATTTGCGCTCGGAGCTCGCCCCATGCAAACCGCCCTAAGTAAGGATACAAAAATATCATTTGACATAGCGTAATAGACGTTGAAGAGACGTTGCTTTACGACTTCTTATTTGGCGTCTTGTAATGAGTTTTGTAACGAGAAGGGTCGTCGCAAATGTCGCCGCTTTGATGTTAGCACGCGATTAGAGCGCCACCTAACGTTAATGTTGTGGAAAATTTGAGTGTAATTTTTTTAGAGTAACATTATTCACATGAAATTTCATCTCACGTTGGCTGAGAAAACGTTACAAGTTGTAATAAGACGCAACTGCGCTGTTGCTAAGTTGAATCGCTCTCAACTTTTTTTTATATTATTCTATATTACAATATCATTGGCATTCAGCTAAGATGTGTTTTCTTTATTGTTACAAAATTTTATAATACATACGGAGAAGAAAAAGAAATTTAGCATAATGTAAAATAAACATGTTTTAATTCGATTTTAGTGTATTTTCTAAGTTTTTAATATTATTTATATGAAATAAAAAAGGATAAAACGCTCCGCTTTGCAAATTTATTGAATAGAATATTAATTTAAATTTAGTAAAGTTGAGAATAGTTTCGAAAGCCGTTAAAGCGTTCACAAACGTTGACCTTTGATCTCTGTTGGTCAAGTGTAAATTTTGCCTTGACTGTTAATTAGTCCTTTTGAGTGTTGACCGAAGCACGTTTAAATTTGAGGCTCGATTGTTTATAGATTAAATAAATTAAAATTGATACTAACGAGTTATTGATTGTTTTATTCTATTAAATCCGTATTACAGGCAATATCTGAAAATTTCTCTTAATAAAATGAAATCACGCCTCCTAGCTAAAGAGGTAAGCAAAGATTATGAATGCGCGATTTAGTGTTATTAAATTATTTCACACATGCTAGATTTTAGTACTTAATAATTGACATATAATACGCTAGGAATAATCACAAAAGCAACAAAACGAGATGGAGTTGTTTAGGAAAACAGTTTGCATCACTCATGTCTTGTTTTTGTCGTGTCAGTTCAGTCTTACAAAATTCTTATTTTAGGCCCAATCAAAATGGTCTCACTAAATTCTGCTCTTGTCGAATATTAAGGTAATCCTTTCACTTTGAATTTGGTCTTGGTGCAGAATCCTTGTTACGCCCTTGTCACCCCTGCGTCATTGACAATACATTCCTAGGTTTACGAGTGAAGTCGAAACAAATAGACGTTTTTCTCTTATTTACATTTTATCGTTGAACCTTTACACACGACATAAAAAATCAAAGATACGACAATAGTGCACGACTTTGTCACGAACGTGTCCCATTGGAAACATAACTAACCAAGAAATGTACGATAAATGCGTATAGAGGATGTGACATAGGCTTTACACCTATGTGTATCTACCATACCATAGTTACCTTTGTCTATTACGGCTACATCTAGAAATAAAACGGATATTATTCACTATCGATAGATTTATTACCAGAAATTCTATAACTAATCTATCATCATCATCATCAGCCTTTGTCTGCTCACTAATGAACACAAGCCTTTCCCAAACTGATACTGATTCATACTAACTCCAAATTATATAATTGTCATCTTGTCTTTTGCCCAAAGAGGATCGGCACAGTATTTACTACTCTTCTGTGTATTTTTATCAGCTGTCATACATGAATTCATGCCTTTTTTAAGCATGTCTTCATTCCTTTCACAAAATCTATCTAGACTTTTTTCGATCTCCTTTTACCTTGACTTCAAATTGCATTGGTTATGTCAGGGAACAGATTATTAACATCATAGTATTACGATAGTGAATATTAACAGGTATTTGATTTGGGATGTCGAGGGCAAGAGCACTTTTCTATCCAACGTGCCAACTCAAGTGACCAGACCGTATATAGCTTTATAAAACATACAAGTAATATTTTTTTAGATATATCGGCGGCAATACCTCCCCTAAGGAGCAGCAAAGATATTATTCCTTTATGAGAGGGTATTGGAGCGACTAATCTGTAATACGGAAGAATTCCGTCAACTGTCATTTCCGGAACACTGAACCTTTTTGCACAATTTTAAAATTTTTGACGATACAAAATTGTAATGCTACGAAATTCTTATACAGAATATGTTATCGATTTGGATAAGTAAGTATTTAATGGTTTACAATATTTTATCCGCTTTATATCTTTGAGATAAACTAATCACTTATAAAAAGAGTTCATACATCAAGGTTGCATTTTAACACTGATGCAACTTTGGAAACTTTTATAAGTTTATTTTTTTTTTTGTAAAATGCTCAAAAATGTTTTCTTCATGCAACTACATCTAACGTTTAATATTATTAGATTAAAAATGACTTAATATGTGTAAGTGCAATTAAATTATTTTGGTAAAAGCACTTGTGATTTATGTGTATAAAAGTTAAGGGAAACTTCCACTAGCCCTTTATGTACATAATGTAGTAAAGACAAAGCAAAAAGCTTCTTCCGAATTCGCGGAGCGTCTACAACAAAAGGATGGAAACCAACAAAGCGGCGTCTTTGATGTGCTATGGTAAGATGGTGGAATTACATCAAGAATTATACGAAAAGAGATTCGTAGGTCCGCTTTCTCTTTTGCCAAATATGTTAACATTTGAAAAGTGAAAATGCGTGGCTTCGACTTTGTTAAAATTTTAAAAGCTATGCATCACAGTAACACGTAGACGTGTATATGTCATTTGTAATTTATTTAGTAATTGTCGACAGATCGTGTATCCCGTTCAATTGACAGCTGTCACGACATATTGTGAGGATGACTAAATCATAATTTCCTGCCGCGAACTGCCGAGTTGTGGAACGGTCTATCCTCCGCGGTATTTCCAAACCAATACGACTTAGGGTCCTTCAAGAAGCGAGCGTACCTCTATCTTAAAGGCCGGCA
>JAODUI010000006.1:3870787-3890641 GCA_027563995.1 Papilio gigon | reverse complement strand
CATACACATTTACCTAACTCACTTACTAAACGCATACAAAGAAACACCGGTGCGGAACGGGTCGGCGACGTCACGCGCGACGGTTCGATTCCCGGGCCTCCCATTGGTCAATTTTGAACCGCGGCGCACAGCTGACCCGAGGTCAACGACCGGCCGGCAAGACAGTCGATCAGCGAACTCCGACAGTGCCCGTGCTTTCTCTGCTATCTCTTTGCGTTCTATTCCGCCAGTTTAAATTATTGTGTTAACTTTATTTTCCTAATTGTTATCTTCTGTGTGTTGCTTTTCTCCTTCTTTATAATATATTTAACTGAACGTGATTGTGTGTGTTAAATAAACTGTGTTATGAGTTAACGGTCGTGTCATTTGAAATCCCACTGCCGCACTCTCCATCACCATCACCTCACACGCACCCCCGCGTCTACACTCAGCTGTCTGATCATTTAAGTAGTATGCACTGATGTGAATGTACACAGATGTTCCAGTTTCCAACCTAATCTATAATCATGAAGCTAATTGGCGTGTAACAAGTAATAAGTTATATTAATTATTCATGACTTAGTAATACAAAGCTTAAATTGACTCCAATTACATGACATCTTCAACACCAATAAAACAAGTGAATAATGTATTTATTATATTTTTAGAACAAGATGGCTGACGGGATATGTGCCATTTTTATTGGTCAAAATAGCGACCTGCTGTTCATAGAGGTCTACATGTTATATGTTGCAGATGGACCGTTTAATCCTAATTTATACTTCCAACTTAATTCCTCTTGTCATCTAGAATAACTCTTAATAATTTAACTGATCAAAGCGAATTACGTTGTTTATATTATTGATCAAGGTATAAATCTATAAGTAATATATATGTAGTTATTGTAACATGCAGATAAATGGTCAAATTATGTTGAATCATACACTAATAATGACATTGTTTTGTTCTGTACGTTTCGTAATATAATTATGTGCTTAACACTTTATCTCGCAGAACCCTTATTTGACCTACATATCAAGAGGTCGATTTATCTTAAACGTAGATGAAATAGGCGATAGCCCTATCCAATATCGGCCATCGTAGAATACTCAGGAGGGAAATATTGTGTAGTTATTTATGAAACGGAAAAATTGCTGTATTCCCAAATGTTTGAAGGAAGTCGTTAGAATTAATTTAGGCAAATTAAATTTTTAATGTTATTTGTCTTTTTTTTTATTTATTTAGTACAACGAAAAATCACATAATATGTACACATCCAAAATATAAAGGTAAAAATTAAAGAAATCATGCAACCAACGCAATTGTGTATAAGTAGGAAAGAAAGGACAGAACACAATAGAAGCAAAGATAGCGAACACATTAAAACAAGTTAACATTACCTAATTGTGTTTAAGAATATGATTATGGTGTTTAAAAAAAAACAATTTACATAATATTGTTGTTAAATGAAGCAGGTTCCATTCTCAGAATACAAACACAGCGCCGCCAACAATGAATAATCAATGCGACTAACAAACAATTGTCCCGGAACATTCAACTCGAAGTGAATTGTGGCATTGGATTAACTACTCGGTCGGTGCGAACTGCGAACCAACCGAAACTTCCACGAGCGCCGGCGACGAGATCATTTCCCTCTAATATTCAATTTAACTTTGACACTTCTCCCATCTGACGAAACCGCAGCCGGGATTTTTATATTAGAATTATAAGTGACAAGTTTCCGAACGAAACTTTCTTCGGTGAGAATTTTTTTCAATATTTTTGACATTCCTAACGCCACTTGGAAGTTAGAATTATATGAAATATAGGTCAAAGCACAATTATATAAATGTCACTTGACTATCTTATTACTTTTGGATAGTAAACGAGGAAACCGCATCTAGTAATTTAAGTAAGGCGAAAAAAGATGAGTAAATAAAATTTTGTGGTATAAATTTTTTTTTGTTAAACTTTATTATTTTTTTTATTTCATAATATTTATTGTAACCATTACAGGTAAGCTTGAGAACGTTTGTGCCAGGATAAGGTTTACGAGTGCGGAGTCCTTTCCCGCGGCGGTCAGTGGGCGTCGCGGTGTCACGTGAAATTCATGCTCCCGCAGCTCCCACAATAACCAAGAGGAAAAAAAGGATAAGGCTTGCAATAGTCAAATGGTGGGATTCAAACCCACGATCGCCAGATCGTTAGTCCGTACCCTTAACCATTAGGCTGTTAGCCTTTATAATTCAGACTAAACTGTTTTGACTAAAGTTACTGACTATTAAAAAGTAACCGCAATAATAATTATGTAAAATATTCAAGTTTCTAATCACAATTACGAAACTTTAGAAAATACAAAATAATCTACATAACTCGAATTGAATGTAACTACCTACTGTTTAGAATTCAAGCAACATTTAGAAATTCTTAGCGTAAATCATATTATTGTAACGATACAATTTGAAGTTGGCTGTAGCAACAATGCACGTTGCGAACTGTTTTAAGATCAATCATAAACTTATATATCGTGTAGAATATGCTTTACAACTCGTGCGTAACAATTCCTAAAGTGTAACGAGAGTTTACAGTTCCCTTTGGAAGTAAAGACGTTGAATAATCGATTTTCTTGCGCCCGCAGTACGAGAAGGTCCGACAAGATGTTGGCCTTAATATCATTGCATTTGTACTCATTTTCTTACTTCGTATTTTATTTATGTTACTTTCTTCGATAACAAATGTTTTTTTTTTCATATTATCCAAATTTAATTCTTCTCTGAATTCGAATCAAACACTCAAATTTAATAAAAAAATCATAAGTAATCGACTATATCATCACTTGGCATCGAGTGGCATTGTAGTCAATCGTTAGTTTAGATCTTATTGAAATTGCCTTTTTAACAAAAATCCAAAGTACCTTAAAATATTATTAAAATATTCAAGGCGTGATTTAGTCGAGGCATAGAGTAGCGTCGTATTTATTACACTGTTTGAGCTAACTAAGTAGCACTTCACAATTTTAAACAGAAAAAAGGCAACAGCCCGGGTATAAAAAGCTCGAGTTTTCCTTTAGTTCCTTTATCCTTTGACCAAACGGTAGTGGCTCTGACAGGTAATTTTCTACATTATAATAATATGTACACTCCTTTCTAAGCAAATTGTGTTACAATTTTATTTATACAACTACCTTTACACAATTATAGATTTAAGAAACGAGTAATGTTTTGTACATATTGTTTCGTACTGAATGCTGAAGTATGAAAAACCGATAGTAGGTCAAAGAAATTTTGACTGGCGTAAATTTAAATTAAATGTAAACAAATTGTTAATTATTTTCATTGCGCTGTTACAAAATCTTTGCGTGCCGAGAACCTTAATCCTCAGGATAGAAAGAAATTTATTATTCAAAAGTACTTACAGTTGATGCCACATGGTGACAGGAGCTGGTATAAAGTTTATGAGCGTCGGAGTCGCTCAGTGACACGGAGTCGAGACAACGCACATTTAAAAGCCGGGATCGATAAATAATTCATCTATGAAGTTCTTAAGCCGGGCATATCGAGCGATATCCGACATGGGAGAGAGTTTTGGTTTCGTGATTTCATTGCTATTAGGGCGGTCGAGTCGTTCCACGTTTATTGTCCAAGATACGAGTGGATTTGTGGAAGCAATTTCCTTTATACATTTTGTTTTGTCCTTTTCCCTGCAGTTTGATGGTCCGCTCTTAGTGAGTTGTGGACCGAGTTCGATTTAACGTAACTCCCTCAATCAGTACGATACGCATCTCGACCGTGACCTGAGAATAAAACTGGACAAATCTAATTATAAAATCCGATCACGTATTCTGCAGCGAGCGCGAACTAATTTAGCGACAGTTTCTTTTGCTTTTCTAATGTTATCAATTCTTATCTGTCCCATTTTAAAATAAGCAATTTCGCTAACAGAGAACTACAGGATAGATTAATTGTAGCAAAAACTAAAGTCCAAGCATTTCTTAACCTCACTTTAATTGACGCCTATCGATTCATCTTCAGTTCCAAAATCCTGGGCATTGTAACACTTTGGTTTTTACGAGACTAAAATCTCATATGAAGATCAAATAAATTACTTGTATTTCTGTAATTTTTGAGTTAACAATCTTTAATTACAATCGTTATTTTTACACAAATTATTCACAAAAGAAAATCTTGTTGTATTTTCAAATACTACTACACTTCCGTATGTTTGCAGAAAATGTAAATGTGCTTTCCAATCAAAATAAACACGACATAGTCGTTCAAACACGCATTTCGGCAAACTTAGGTCTATCGAATACAACTTTTCCTTTATTCGCCAAGTTCTTGTCAGACTCGTCGCGCTCACCCTCGCCCGGAACGTTGAACCAACCGAATACATTTACCTTGCATGGCATTGAATTTATTCGGGCGCTGTTCGGGTAAACACTTCGCTTTATATGCGTTTACCTCGGTGGACCTTCCTATTTTAGATTTTTGTCCAAGGGCTTTGGCACTTGAACGTCAGCTGGGAATAACATTTTTAAATTATAGATTTGATTTGTTTTTTTTTAGATCAAAAGTTCTTCAACGAATTTCTATTTTACAATCAATACGTATAAGTATTGAGAATGCCAATCCTAGACATAAAAAAACATAGGAAATAAGTGGTAAGTATACACGCTCAGCAGTGGACGACATGTGGCTGATATGATGATGATATCAATAATACTGTAAATAAAGTAGACTCAAAATTCATTAGACATTTATCGAAAAGCAACTAAACGCAAACAGATAATAAAAAAGACATGTAATCGGATGTATCAGTTAAAATAAAGTGAGCACCGATACGATGGCATTTGAGGAATCAATCAAAGGCCACCGATCCACCGTTCGCACAATCGGCATGCGTGGGCCGGACGAGCTAATCAAACTAATGGCCGCCAGAGGGCCCGCGCGCCGCGCCGCCGCAACAAATCACAACAATAACACTCACAAGCCTGATTGATTACTGGCCAACGACTCGATATTCTTTGATACACCTTTATCATTGATTATACATATTTTATTTTACGGTGAAAACATCGATACGGTTACTCCGAATAAATATCATTATTTCCTCGAATAGAAATGACCTCAGAAAATAACCCCTACTTCATACTATTCCACTTTCATTAGGACTAATGATTAGGGTTGGCCTAGTAGGGTATGTTGCAAATCTATTACAAATTTACCCTAAAAAAAAACTTCACCATTTAATGCATTCCTTTGCTAATTTACGTAATCGTGAATTCAATACACTTATATGACTATGTCGAGTCACGCGAATAGTTGTTGAATAATATATTACAGTAATATTACATTTGGTAGTTGATAGTAACGTGTAGTGCGGCGTGTGATGCTACTCGATCATTTTTAGCTCCGTGCCAAGCTGTCAGGCTGACGTCGAGTTAGCGTCAGTCGATGGGTCGGCTGGCTCGAGCCTTGCCGATTGGACATTTATTAAGTAGGAAATACGAATGCCTCAACGCAACTACCAACTTCAACTAGTCTAACAACTACGACCACTAACCGTCCGAGTTAACGTTCTAAACTTTAGTTTGAAAGCTACAACGTGTTTCCAATTTAAAATCCGATCGCCGTCGCGAGTGACGTGAACGAACACAATAATACTAACGTCTCTTAGTATTCCCTGTCGACACAGTGATTTTTATCGTGCTTTCCATAACAGTAACGCGTGCATAACTGACAGGCCTCGGCCAGACATTTGCAGGTAACAACAAAAGCGTTTATCTTTTTATTGTTGGCCTGACGTTGAATGCAAATCAATAGGTTTCGACCCAGTTTTATTTTACCATTATGCATCACAGTGCCGTTTAGGTATTCATGGTATTTTTGACTACACAGCACTGAATGTCGCACGAGCCTTAGCGACCGCCGCCGTCGCATAAAAATTCATAGAGACACGTGAATAATGCTCGGCGGCGCTTTCTCGAATGTTCGGCATCCATACTATGTGTATTCCGTTCAATTTATTGTGGTCATAACTTATATACTTAGCTTGGACTTTCGTGTCTACCAAACGGATATTCGTATATCCTATTTTTGTAAACTGCAACCTCCATATTTGATGATTATTAAAAAATTATATACGACATCTTAAACCGAATTCAGTAAATCTAAAAAAAAAATATTTTGTAAAGATATTAATCATTAAACGTGCATTTAAAAACAACTTCTATTTTAATGGCTTTAAAGTCTATTATTATATGTTGAATACACGCAGTAATCCTACTGCGTGTATCATCCGTTGTCCACAGATTATGTCCGATACAAAAGCGACGTCAAAGGGTAGGAAATAATATTCCCTTCATATTTCTCGGCCCATTTTATAGACAGGTAGTATTACGTCATCCGTCTGCACATCTTGCTCGGCCTCGACAAAATAAACGAGGAACAGCTGCTTATTGTATCGCTGACAGCAAAGCCCTGGTCCGCCATTGTTGGCCGCGTCCTAAGGAATATAATAGCGACTTACTTGATCCTAAGAGACCACAATACGTCGTCATTATTTCACGCTTATAGACCATGGGACCTCCTTTCACTCTATTGCCAACGCTTAAAGAACGCAAAAGTTTAAAACAATTGCGCCATTCTTATTTACCGTTGCAAATTATAACTATTAAAACCTCTTTAATTAAACAAGACAAAAACTTATTTAGTTTCTTACAGAAATATTTAATCTGTTCTACTGAGCTTATTATATAATTTTCATTTTCATTCGAAAACAAAAGACTGGCAACGTAATAACAACAAATATTTTTTTCTTCTTTAGTTTTTCTCAACACAAATAAGGTTTCACTAAATCTAACACAGAGCTATTCCTATAAAGGGATTCGGTTACCGGCATAATATTATCTGACATTAATTGTGTTTAACTGATACTTTTCCTTAGATCTATCGTAACAGGAATAAAGATTTCTCGGACCCGAAAAGCTAATGAAGTGTGCCGCGAACACTTTACCCGTGTCAGCCTGTCAGGAACACGTCATATTTCTTATATATTTTTTTTATTTTTTTTAAGTGCTCACAACGTCGATTTCAGTATGATTTAGATAACTGTCGTTGCGAATATATCCTTGTTCTATGACAACGTCTTTAGACTTAACATCTATTTTATCATTATCAGCTTCTATCTGCCCACGCTGAACATCGACCTATTTTATTTGTGTTTTAGATAAAGCATTCTAATTTTTTTTAATGCATTTTTTTTATTCATTCATTTAATTAAACTATTAAAATTTCCTGAGACATTTCATTATAACTACTCTACACTACACTAGCCCCAGATGAGCTCGAAACTAGTCGGTACTGACACCGATTTACACGTGAGTTAAGCCGTTTTATAAGTAGTATATTTAATTATTTAAGATGTAAATAATTGACCAAATAGTTTTATTTCTTGTGTTAAATTTTTTTTCACTGATTACCTCATAAGTAATTATCGTATTGTGTTGAGATGTCGCAGAATTGTTCGTTTAAGTAAACGCAATCCATTAGCTGTTACTATCAATATTAAATGAAGGAATCGCTTACATTAACTCGTGTCTGTTCAAGGTAATAAAAAGGCGTGTATTTCAAAAAGCGTTCACCTAACCCGTCACATCGTGTAACAGCGAAGAGTAACATAAAAGGGAAGGTGTAAACATAATACTAATTTGTGTGCTACGTCGAAACAAATTGTATATTTTGATATGGTGTCGTGGCTAAGAACATTAGACCTCCAGCGCCGTGGGCCCTGTCTCCGGTTTCGCAGAAGTGTTTTAAGCGACGCTCTCTGATATCCACACAGCCTTTTGAACGGCTTTTTTCTTGTCCTTTTTCTTAAAAAAAAACGACGGCTCGCTTCTCCGAAGTGTCATGTTGTAGTTCAAGCATGGGATCGTGTTCCCTTTATAGTGCAATTTTTAAATTGATATTTTAATTTTTACCAAAACACGACACTCTCTAATTTTCTTTTCAAGATTTACCTTACATAATAGATTAGATATATGACCTTATTTGTACTAAACTTATTTTAATGTTTAATTTTATTTTATAAAACAAAACGGCATTTATAGATTTGCGGACTGTAATCTTTTTGCGTTGCATATATGTCTTTTGTTTTTTCGAACAGAATAAACGAGTTGACAATATGTATTACAACAAGTGACAGTACAGTAGAGTTCTGGTTGAAGACAAATAATTTGTATTGAGCATTTCTCGTGTTTTAAAATTTTAAATAAAGAACAGATGCTATGGCCCGGCCGCGTCCCATCCGCTTGGCTACCGCGTGCACCTGAGCGGCGGCCGGTTGAGAACAAAGCCAGCTATTGTACGAGTTACATTGACCCAGAATACTATTGAAGATTATTATTTAAAACGGTAATTTGTCGTATTTATTTTATGATCGGAGTAACTACGTCGACCTTCAACTATTTGAATTTTGCATATAACGTTTAATTGAGGTGTATAAATGAATTTGAAGATGGACAAAAATGGAGATGAAATTGTTTTGAATTTATTGACAAAGACCTATATTTGTAGCTCTGTTCAAAAGTCGACAACGCATCTGTGGTTCCTTTATATTGCAGATGTCCATGGGCAACGATGATCACCTTAGTGAACCCGCAGATCGATCGTCCCCTTCTCTTATAAAAAAATTGTTAAGGGACTAATAACAATAATAATAGAGTAATGTGATTTAAACTTAATAAATAGATACAAATTGACTTTCCATTTTTATAACTAAATTCAATATCGCTTTCATGTTTTGTTATAAAATTGACCACAGTATAAATTGAATTAAATGCAACTAAAAATTGCAAGCATTCAACACCAACAATATTACGTTTTCTATTTATTTTATAAAATGTATTAATTCAAGCTTTAAGTGAGCTTTTAATTTTTATATACGTGACCTATTTAAAGAGGTCATTATGCATAAATTTATATCCGCTTACAAAGTTTTCCCTATAAACAGGTCAATGTTTGACCTGACGTTAACTAGGTGACGAAACTTTATAATGTAATTAAGTTTTCAGAAGATGCTTTACACTTAACAAATATATAAAATTGTATACAACATTTATGAGCAATGTTGTGTAATTGGACACGATTTTTCTGAAGAATTATTTAATTACTATTATTAAAAAATTTACATACTCTAGTACTCATTATTCAAGCTCAAAAAGCTTACTGTTTAAAAAACATATATGATATAATACAGTCTGGATAGTCAAGTGTGTACAGCGGTGGTAAATCCTATTTCAAATCCTAACCCCAGATCGAATCCGGAGAGTGCCAATAGATTATTCCGAGTCATTTGCGATTAAAAATTTTTCTCAGAGGGTTTTAGTGATGTTTGTAAAACTCTTATCACTATTTATTGCGTAACTACAGAAAAAAAATGTATTTACAAATCTAGACTTGGTTTATTTTAATCCTCATCGAATGAAATGAATCGAACTAATTTTTTATTTTATATTTTATCTGTGCGTCAAATTTATTACATTATTTCTATTCTAGACCTGTTCAACGTTCTCAACCTTTTGCACTCCCTCGACAATAAATCCACAGCACTTCATTACAAACACTTTAAACGTTATTATGCTCTCATAGAAGATAGCAAAAAAAAAACAAACTCGGACGCTAATAAAAGCAGACATCTTCATAACACGGAACAAAAAGTAGCCGCGGAATATCGTATACAAAAAACGAGCGTCCAAATTTTGCACTATACGTAGTCCCTGCACCGCTACCTGCTACTTTGTGACATCTTGAATTAGGGTTGCCATAGCCAATGTCGGTTTGTATGTTTGTTCGTCTACACGTAGGACTAATTATGACTATAAATATGACACAAATATGAACATATTTTTTAATTATATTATTTTGTATGGAAAGATCATCAACAAGTAATTTAAGTAGACTGATGGGCCATCGTCGTTTTCTCTAGAAACAAAGCTGACCTGTTTAAAAATGTATTTCTTTTATAAAATAAAATTTACACATTTACTCCTTATATGTTATATTAGTTTAAGTGGTTAATAAATTAACATTTATATGAAGATCACTGGCAATGCGTATTGAACACTTATCTAACATAGATATTTATGGTTTCTAGCATTTACAGATGATAGATACGACCTGTTTTGTTTATGTATTGGTAAAAATGTGCAAGTAATTAGCGGCAGCCCTAAAAGCTTCATCTGCCACTTGAACGATCGAAAGGTACGACGGCGCGCCGGTATCAGGAAGGAATGTATAGTGGGTGACTTGAACACTTCCTGTCCCTTTCCATCGTAACCGGTGTTCCTTATGCTAAATTTGTTTGCCGTCTCATTCGTACGCCAACATTTTCAATACTTACCTGCGCAATGATATACATCTGTTCGTTGAGTGCCTCTCGCTCGCACTCGCCGCAGCAAATGGATTGTTGATATTGCCGTCTCTTGCCGGCGTCTCGTGACAGGGGGTAGACGGTGTTGGAACGCGCTTGTGTTGGCGTTCGTTTATTTAGTGAACTTGGAAGCTCGCGCACGTGTTTGTGCATAGGGTGTCGGTACGAGTGTGTGCGTGAGTTGTAGAGGCGCGACATAGCTTTGCCGTCTCCATGACTTAAAAGTTTTGTACGGAATGAAACAAGCGGGCTAGTTCTGCGCCGGCCGGCACGCTGTACGGACGCGTTTGCTTTGTTCCCGCCGAACTTCTTCGTAACTACGAACATAAACTTGTTTTATTAATACAATAATTTTCGACTATAGATTGAATTTTTGTGTGGGATTATTTATTGATGAAAGGATATAAGTGGCTACGTAATTGATCGTAAACGTGATATGTTTATTTTTTTGTGAAACTGCAACGTGTATGGTTCAATGGACTACGGAGGTTGGTCGTCATACCTTTCTCATGTGCTACAGTGTTCCCAACCAAAAGCTCCGACTTTATAATTTTTGTTTAGTTATTATTGCACTTAACACAATGGATAAAAAACCGCCAAATTATTATTCTACAGTCACATTGTTAATAGTGACTCATTTGAACCTAACAAATATAAAACATGCTAAAGTATCAAGATATTTGAATCCAACATTTTAGTTATAAAAAACTATGTGTCATACTATTTCAATTTTATAACTCAAACACACTATCCACAAAACAAATTGGTTCATAAAATGACAGTTAACATATAAAATACAATGGGACTTTGTCATTGTCTTCAGATTTCGAATTTCGAACAGAACGACCGACGTTGGGTTGAACAACCGTAATATATAAATAGACACAGATTGTACAGAAACGTCGACTAATGTAGGCTCCCTCATATAAATCATTAGACACCGCCGAAACATTTCTTATCTCTGACAGCTCATTCTTAGAGTTAACGTTGCGTTTAAATGGTAATTGTGAATACATTAATATAACCTGGAGAATAGACAATACATTTAAATTGTAATTATTAATAACGGTGAAAACATAACCTCAAAAACCACCACGCCATTTTACAAAAATACGGAATTTTTGGAAAACACAAATTGTTTATCAAAAACAAATCTACCAACAGATCAATAGGATTTGTTCAATCAAGTAAGTTTTATATACCTAAGATAATACGTAATTCAAATCTAGACTTAACGCTGATAAGAAGTAAATAAAAAAAACATTTTAATTATAATAAGGTTTTAATAAGCTTTATCAGTACTAACTAACTAGTCCGTGTTAAAATCATTAAAATGTACATAAAATGTTTCCGCAGGCCTTGAACCGGGCTCACTATAAATTACTCCAGTAATTACACCAAGCAGGTAATAGTTGAGTAACTGAATTTCATAGATATAATAGTGTTAATAAAAACTTTGACTTTTACTTGATTATAATTTATTTAGCAAAATAGAATCTAAGCATGTCTAGTGTTTTTATATTACAAATATGATGAAATTAATCAACGTATTAAATGCTGTAAGTGTAATTTTTTTATCTAGAAATTTAGTGTAAGTTAAGAAACATGTAAAAAAAAGATTTTTGTTTTTAAATTAATTTTTCGTTATAAACTCAACTAAATTTAAAATTAATAACACAAAACCCTTCCAATGTTATTGTCTAAATCGTTATCCAAACATATTAATAATTAAAAAATATGACCAATCTCCTTTATAATTTACAACCTACCAGCTTTGTAGAAGCTTCTTGGAACAGTTTTTGCTCTCCAATGAATTATTCCAAATATAAACCTGTGATCCCTTTCTGAAATACTGAATCAAACACCAATGGATACTGTCTCACTCAAAGGTCTAAAATTGTTTCTTAAACAGTTGCTAACTGTAGATTTCTCATACTTAATTTATAATAACCGTTTTATTGAGCCACGATTGTGGTTGTGAGCACGACCATGAGAGTAAATGATAAATTTGCCTTAAAGCCCTTAGCAATAGTTTTTAGTTGCATTAAATGTAATAAGACGTAAATAAAATTAAATCACCATTAAAAGCTCCTTTGCTAAAGAAAAGTAATTTTAAGAGAAAAAACTGTAAAATGTTTAAATTATTTCTGTTGTTAATGTTAAAAAGCAAATATTGTAATGTAATAAAAAAGTAAATGGCCCCCAGCTCATTACTATAACGACGGCGACATCTTAAGCCGTGTAAAGCTACTTTTCTTCAGAGCTGATTAAAGCAACGTAACAGGCGGTAAGCCCAGCGTCTTAGAGGTCAAGCCAATGATGTTTTATCGGGATTATTCATTTATTTGTTTACAATTTATTTACGAATTTACCTCAGACATGAAATTAAAAAAAAAATTGAACATCTTAACAGTATAAAGGAAAATTGCATTATGGATATATTTGAATTCTAATTTAAATTTAAAAAAAAAAGCGTAAAACATTATATGCCGTTATAACTAATTATGTATAGTTACAAAATTAAAAAAGGTAAAATAACTATAATAATACTTCACTAAAATCTAATGATTCCTTACAACATTAACAATTTTTATTTAATTGCTATTCGCTGCAAAAAAAAAAAACAAAAAAATTGGAGTTACTAATTAACTTGCTATCCTTTATAACAGCGGGGCCTCTAAATATTAATAACACGAAGTCCATAAAAACTCCGCGCCGTAAACTGGCAAAGTTTACCCCACAGACATCAAAGTGGCCGTAACGCCCCTTTCAATCCGAACAGAGAATCTCTCCCATCGCCACGCTGTTACATCTCCTTGTCCGAAACAATTGATATCTCTATTTGTATCAATAATACGGTAGTCAGACGTTTACGTGCAGTTTGTACGTGTGTTGAATGTAGTGCCTTCCCTTCTGAACCTCGACTACAAACAGATTGTAACTGTTTCATACAATGGTGCTTAGTTGAAGCTATTATAACAAATTGAATACACGCATACTCAAACAAAATTCTACACGTAGTTAAATTTTGAAGTTTGTTCTGATTATAATCAATTTACGGTTTCCGTTGGTTTTAAAATTAATAGTCAAACCTATTTCTTAACAATCTGTTAAATTATATCTCCATTTACATGAAAAATAGTAGTTCTAGATATTCGGACTAAGAAGACTTTGACTATTATTTCAAAAATCTTAGAGATTGTGTGCAAATTCCTTCTAAAAACATAAAGGAGAAATTGCGTCCGTTCTTGTCTTGTGCTTAATGAATTGCTAACGAATCGTAAGCTTGTGGCGTACCTTTGTCTTCGCGCAGTTTAATCATTTGTTATTTGTAGATATTTCTAAATAGTTTTAGGACGAATCCCTTTGAATCTAAGGAACGTTGAGGTTGTGGTTTACGAACCAATAACGCCTTTGGTAGCGTTTAATTGATTTCGTACTCAAGAAACTAATTAGACTTGAGGTTCATGTAACCAAACGGCGTTAATAACGTTTACTGGACTTGAAATAATCTTAAACACATTGTTATTAATTTTAATTAAATATATTAAATATCTTGATAAATGTTTAATTTTTTTATTTACAAATTAAATTTGCGGTACATATGTTTTACATCAAATTAATTAATTCCACTTAAACAGAGTCGTTATAGTTGTTAATTCTAAGCTGACGCAGGCACGAGAAAATGATAAAATATAGATAAAATAATGAATGTAAAAACTTTATCAAAACTATTATCAACTAGGAAGGGTCTAAAACACGTTTTCAGTAGTTTATTATATATAACGGTTTTGAATTGTAACTTGTGCTATTGTTGCTTAACAAAATTTAATAGAGGTATTATTTCTATTTGGTGGCCGGCGCTACTATCGGACAAACAATATTTATTCAGTTCCCCTGCTAAGGAGCTTACAATTCGCTGCCGTTACAATATTCCATTAATAATTCAAAGTGAATTTTCAACGACCGCAGCCTATCTCTTTTAGGCAACCAATTTATCCTCTTGGATTTGAAATTTGCGAGAGAAAAAAAACAACATTTATCTCACAAAATTTTATAAATAAACATTAGAATGTATTAAGTTACATTTTCAAATAAATGCTTAAGAATACTAAATTAAATCTTCACAATTAGAAAAGGTGAACATTTCCTTACTCACCAACACATCTATTATGTATATTTTAATATTCGTTTAACCAAATAAAAACTGACATACCTGACTTTTTTTTTAGTGCGGAATGCAAAAAAAGTTACAATTTAATTCTGGTACAGAATTATTATCCGTGACGAATAGAAGCATTATAAAAACCTAGTTTACATTGGCTAAACTAAATATAAATGACTTTCTTTAAAATATCATGGTCAAAGGTATAGCTACATAATATTTATTAGAGTTAATCCGTACGGATAAAAAATAAATATCTTGCAAAGAAGAATTCAGACCAAAAAGTTTAACAAATAAATCCAACTCTTTTTTTTTAATTAATAAGAAATACATCTAGACGATATTTGCATATCCAATTTAGCAAAGATGATACAGCAAAAATAACTATTCACATCTTCCCTCGTACTCTATTAGCTGCGACCCCCCAAACTCGAGGCAGACGCTCTCGCTGCGTCGCGTACAACGCAAGTCGTTATACTCAGCGCATGTTCGAGTATAATTTGCTTACCGTAGATGTGACGGCAGATATTTTTATGTGGTTTAATGGCGTGACATGGATACGCGGCGCGGAGGAAACATCGAGTATTGTGTTACCGAGCCGAGCGGTCTTTATCGACGCGAAATTTCATTATACTCAAACCCCCCGTTCCGCCCACCATTCAATCGGAACACCTTCGTACAATTGGAAGGGCTGCCTCAATGGGTTGTCGGATGAAATTTCTTAACATTCTCCGTCCATAATGAGCGAAGCCTGTCGTACAATGGGCAGTGGCGACGGTGTAATCGTGAAACGAAACGAGATCGACAGATATGAAGGGAGATTAAAAGGCGCTTAATGAAGTCGTACGAAGTAATGTTGCACGAATTCTTAAGATTTAACGAAAATAATTTTAAACTTTTTACGCTCAAATTTCCCTAAAGCGGCGAGGGAAATACGAAACTTTATAGCCAATTACATAGCCAGTGAAATTCTCGAGAAGAAAGAATTTTAAATGTTTGCTCTACTTGCAAACAATTTACGTCTAAACAAAATTACCAACTGTCAATTATGTTTCTAGAACGAATTTAACATATTTTTGCCGACACAGAAGAGATAAGAAAGATAATCTAAAATTTCTTTAGGTCTACACAAAAGCAAAATTCGTTATGTTATAAATCACTTATTATGCATAAAGTCAAAGTTAAAAGGTCTTTAATACTTGTAACCTCTTTAACAACTTAAGCGCTCAAGCGCTTTTTGCAAATCCAAGTTTAACAAACAATAAGATACACGTAGCAAGTCCGACAAGACTTAGGTTTATGACAAAAGGAATAAAAACTAGTTTATTTGTCGGTGAATCAGTAATGAAGACATCATTATAGAACCGGTTCATATGACCGACGAGTCGCACGGGAGAGGTTCCTGTTGCCTACCGATTTCTCAGAAATATGCCATCATGTTGCGATGCGACCCAAGAATTCGGCTGTGACGAATAAAGCTCTCAACTCCAGATGATAAATATATCAAACACTAATAACTTCTATTCAAATAAATTCTGCTAAATATGATGGTACTTTCGTCTTTAAGATTTCAATAATTTCTTAAAATAAGTAGATTTTAGAAGCAATTATGTGCAATAAAAACTTTAGTTACATAACTATGTCCTTAAACTATTAAAACTTTCGTGAGATATTTCACTATACTACTTATAAAACGGCTTAGCTCACGTGTAAATCGGTGTCAGTACCGACTAGTTTCGAGCCCACTGTCGGTACTAAACTATTACGAAAATATTAACGGTACAGGCACCGATTTACACTTGAGTTAAGCCGTTTTATAAGTAGTATAACTATGTCCTATGACGACTTATAAAGTTTCAAAACTAAATTCTATTTCAAATGTTAAATTTAATATAAACAGTCAATCATCACTCATATTTTAAAAAGAAGTACTCGACGTGTCAAAATAGGCCTAGAAGATGTAAATATAATACAAAGAGATGTGTGTACCCTTATGAAAATCCTTTAAGTAACATTGGAAAGGGGAGATTTAAAATATTTATTTACTCGGAAGGATTTGCCGTCAATTGAACAAAAATCACCGGAGCGATAAAACCGAGGTCATTAATCATACGAAATAAATTTTGAAACCCTCGTGTTACATGCATTGAATAGAACTTCACACAACGGCCGCGGTGATAACAACTTTCATTAATAACACACACAATTATTACCTTGTTTTATAAACAAAATTAATTTTATAAAGTATACATGTACGGGAAAATTCCAGAAGAGATTTTTAGTTACTAAGGTTGAATTAGGAAAAAAACTTTTATGTCGTTGAAAATTTTCGTTTAGAAAAACTTGTTTACAAACTTAAGCTAAACAGTAGTTCATGATGTTATAGTATGGCTGCCTGATAAAGATAACTGGACCTCTCCACCCTTTTCTTAGTCCCTTTTTTGAGGCTTATCTATTTAATTCATCACAGAGTCTTTCACGGCGCGATCCCTGACCGCATTGAGCGAAGGAAGATATCGGTCACATGACGGCCGCCCGACCCAAAGATTGGAGTTAAATTTACCAGAAGTCGTTTATTTATTCGCTGATACCCACGATAATCATCTCTTAGGGTAACTTGATAACGATGAATGATTATTTACTTACGTTTTAATGGATTATATTTTGTGAATTAGAAACACGGTCACGTTTAATAAAGCGATAAACTTTGGAATCGAACAACACGTAATTAAATCGACACAATAATCGATATAGAGACTAACATTGATAATCACTCTAGTTTTGCATCGATTATATTCGTAATATCGATTAATAAACTTCGTAACATTATTGACCAGCGCAATAACGTTTAATATAATTGTAAATTCTATTTGATTTAAATTAGTTCATTCCAAATACGATAAACGCCAGCTTTTTTTTTATTATAGTAATATAACTTTTACTATATTTAATATAGTGACGAATCGATCGTCTCTCAATTGTTAAATATGAAATCAAAATACAAAACAGCGACATGCCACGAGGCCTGTTGCATCCATGCGGTGCCATGAGGTGTCCAATAAGCCATTACCGACTCGTGTAATGGTCTTCGCAACCATTACCCGACCCCATACGGCTTTTTTAATGTAAACTCCACAACTGTCATTTTATTATACTGTTCAATGTTTTTTAACTTCACCATTATATCCCTTATTGGTTTCATTGTGTTGGTAAGAATAACATTTTCTATTGTATTGTATAGAAAGATAAATTGTTTTTGATAATAATTGTGTGTTTGATTTATAAAATGTATTTGAATAAGTCGGTACATATTTTCCATGATTGAATCGAAAAATTTACGAATAGACAATATTTATGTGTTTTCTATATTAATAGAGTCAAGCCTTACGGTGTACATTACACGAAAAATAATTTATACAGTGTTAATAAAAACCCATATTAACATAACTTTGATAAAACGCCGTCGGTGTTTTTGGTTGGAAGAACTTTGTAATATCAGTACACTTAATGCCGTTAAATTATTTTACAGATTGAGTGATGCCTACAAGCAATTAGAACATAGGTGTACTTAAATTATAATTTGTGATATTTAATTCAATAATTAACAATGTGTGAATCGCGGACTTTGAGTTTCTATAACGTTGTGATTCGATGGTTCATCTTCGCTCTCCTCGGCCTCGAGTGGCAAGTCAATTGCCAAGTGTTACAGCAGACAGCGGAAGTTGACAGTTCCCACAATTTCTACTATGAACAACCTTGTTGCAGTGGACCTGTGTCCAAAAGCAAGTACCATGTCAGACATAAACGAGGTAAGATTTCCTACAGTAATATCAACACAAACCACTTTAAATTGCTTCAGCAACGAGTTCATTGTTTCCTAGAACTGATTAAAGGTATATTATATTAAATTAATACGTCTAGTAATGCAAGTAAATAGATTTCACTTTCGGGATGGACAGGAACCATTACTTTAAAAATTAAACAATTGTAAATTTCAATTAATAGATTAAATAAATATTATTATTTAAATTCAACCAAATTAATCACTTTTTTAATTATGATTAATGGAAACTTATTTTAAAACGCACGTGAATATTGTATCACAGTCATTTATTTACATGGCAACATAGTTTGAATTATTAATCACATATTCTATTCCGTCTACAGAAATCTTGCAAAATCTATAGGCGATGTTCCGGAAAGATGCGTTTCCAAGTCATGATTCATCATTCATGAAATACTGGATACCTCAGACGCACACATGCGTAATTGTGTCCGTAGTACTTTCCTTGTGTGTGTGAAATGTAAATATGCACACGTGTATCTAAACACTATCACGCACACATACGGAAGACTTATTCAAGGGTAACACGTGAGATGGGTATATAGAAAGTTATGCAAGTGTGAAGGAGACAGAGCGATCCCATTGTTTCATTGCCCCCGCTGCAATGAAGAGTGAACATAATACAGTAGAAGTTAATGTTGCTCTTGAAAAAAAAAAGCAATGTATCTGGCAACTTGTTAAATATATTTCACCTTATATAAAAACATGGATAAAGAAATAAATTTGATTAAAAAATAAACATTTTAATACTCCTTAAAATTGTCAATTTAATTTCATTTACATTAATTAATAACTAGAAAAATAACAGAATCACATTTTTTTTTCCAAAATATAATTTATATTTTTAAAATTCAAGTATATTTATATTTATCCTATCCAACCAATTTTTCGTGTAAATTTATACCGTTTATTTGATTATATACGGAAAACGTTACGCAACAATTTTAGCTTTGACCGCGTTAGTGGACGTTTCGGTCATCAAGCCACAATATTAATGCGCAGTTTACCGCTTCCATTAAACATTGCGGCTTTAAACAGTTCGCTGAGAGCTTAATGAATGCGGAAACTTGAATCATTCAGTCACGTCACACTTAATGAAAATCCACTACGTATGAATCACACGCGGTACCTGACTGAAACGGTCAAGGGTCTGTAAAAAGTCCCCCATGCTAGTATTTAAATAACTCCGTTTTATATTAGAAAAACACATTTTTTCAAATTAGAAAAGTTTTCAATAACTAATAAAAATAAACACGTTTATTTAGGCAATAAGTTTACGTTACAAAATTAATGTACACCTGGTTGCTAAACTAAGCTCGAGACCCGTGTTAGCAACCAGGACTCTTTCGTATCATCAACATCAGCTCACTATACGTCCCCACCGAGGGGCTCGGAGCCTACCCTATTATTAGGGGGTGACTAGGCCATAGTCAAC
>JAODUI010000006.1:3853229-3865775 GCA_027563995.1 Papilio gigon | reverse complement strand
ATATGCAATTCGAAAATGGAAAAACACATTGGTACATGGCGGGGATCGAACTTGGACAATGTCGAGTACGGTCCGGTTCGGTCAAGCGCTTAACAACTGCGCCACCAACGCTCTGAAGTCATTACACAGTATTCTATTGATATTAATGTTTTTTTTTTGTGAAAATGTCTTCATTTTACATTCAATAATATGGTTATAGATGTGTAATAATTCCGTGTTACTTCTGATGTCAGAGCTTTGCAGAGGTTAAGTTATCAACCTTCATCCCTTCCCACCATTTTCTTGTATGGAAAGGATGGTAAAGGAAAGTAAGGTTCATTCTTTAACTGACTAATAACTACTGACATTGTTTCAAAATATTTATTGTACTTGACTTTAGGATACAGACAATTTGAATGTATATATGTGACGTGTAATTTATATTAACAATAAAATTGTATTTGTATATGGTTGAAATTGCTAGGGAAAGGATGCGTAGGAATGGTAAATATCCTCTCCTTTGTCGATTAAAGTAAGGTAAAGCCACTGCGAATACGTGCGACAGCAGCGGTCACTTCTCTACTTTGTCGACTTCGGATGGCCGCGTGCTATTTATTCCATTTCAATAAAAAAAATCGTCGAGGTGCTCGTGTCTAATAATTCACAAAATTACCACAAATCACCCGCTAAACCTCATCAAAGAATTTAAGTTACACAGTTTGAACTTTCATAACATAAGAAAAACAACGAAAATCAAAATTAGAAATGAAAGCATAGTTTCCACAAATTAACATGAACGTTATAAGCTTCGAATTAGCAAACAGGAAAACAAAGTTTTACGCAGTCGTTTGCCTTAAACGCACACGAGGTTTTCTCTGCTATATAAGCCTTTGACTCATTGACTTGCCAACGTACTTTATGTATTGCTCTCAGATTTATTAACAAAAACATTAAATGCATCGTCATCGTCGTCAACCTATGTCGCATTTCATATTTAACTAACATATTCAAACAATATTACGAATTTACATATTTTAAAAATAACAAACGGCAGCTACAAAATTGCATCTTTAACAGCAACAATGGTTTTCGTAGCTTAAATTTCGAAACCTTTTATTTTTGATTTAAAAATTAATTAAACCTTTAAAGTGAAACAGAATAATTTAAAAGGCGAGTTCATTACGCGAACAACGTTCTACATAGTACAGCTTTTATTGCTTATATCATCTTTATAGAGCTCGTAACTCTACACCGGAAGACATCTATGCATAAAACTGGAATATTAGCAGGGGAATATTATACAAGAACCCTTTGACAGAGCTTAGAGAAGCATTAGCACGTTGTAAAGAATTTAGTGTCAGACCATTTCGTGTGTTTGAGTTGAATTACATTTATATGCGCGGTTTATTTCCAAATTTAAGCTTCTCTTTACGATCGTCGAATGAACGCGGTAAAGCTGATTTAAGTTTGGTAGACGGTGTGTAACAGAAAAGACAGTAAAATGATACATTTATTTTGCTCATGTATTTATTTTGGCTGGTAATGTTTACCTAACTATAAACCTCTGCGATTTCGTCCGCTATAAATAAGAAACAAAATTTAGTAATTAAATTATGCGTTATTTGAGATAAAAATTTATCTCTGTGTAATAATTTCATTAAGTCTTGTCGAGTCGTTTTTAACTATATATTATAGAATGTTGCCGACTTCATGGGCATATAAAAAGAAAAGAAAATAAAAGGAAATGTAAATATATTGTATAAGTAGGTATATATAAATACATACAGGAACTCAGAATTGAATATACAAAATGTACAGAGCGAAAAAGAGACCGCGAGTCTGTAGAAGCATTAAGAAGCCTATCCATAACAATCATAAGTCTATCTAAAAATGGGTATTTATAATTTAGTGTGATTACATTCGTATCGGATATTGCCGTCAAATTTCGTTTGTGCATAATCGAATAAGTTTAACTAGTTACCAAAATCAAGGTGCCTAGAATTAATTAAGCTTTGTTCTCGATATCAAGTTGCCATTGGGCTTTGCTTATTATTTAAATCTAAATTATTGCTTTGCTCACTTCTAATTGAAATTAGTTTCAAACTATTTTCAATTAACTAAAGCGCTATTTTGTGCTGTCACTTGTTTTAGTCCTGCGTCTATTCACGTCCATTGTCGGTAAAATTGTTTTACATTGAAATAACTATTTTGGTTATATTATTCAAATTATTATTAATAACCTATCTATTTACTTAGTCAATCTTTATCCTACTAAATAAAGCTGGATCGATGATCTGGTCAAGGCGTGTGTATCCCGGATGAGGCCAGATCCTAGGAGATGCCTAGGACCAGTTGTGAATGTGGACGAAATGATGATGAAATCAAGCTTAAAAAATGCTAAAAGACAGAGTGAGCGAGTATTTATGTATTATGATTTACGCAGTAAATTTAATAAGTTAAAAAAGGTGTGGTTAGAAAAAGAATTTTAAAAAATTCGCCCCCAAATAAAGGAGTGCGCTTCAATCAATAAGTACATTCGGTCGTTCCGAATGCAGTCCGCGCTCGTCAAAGGTAATCGGATCCGTGTTGGAGCGGCGTTCTTTTGTTTTCGCACTTATACGCCTTTAGCTTGTTTTGTTCTGTAACCCGACACTCTCGCATCTCGCGCCACTATTGACACTTCACGTCAAAACAACAAACCTATTAAATGGGACACCTCCAATGTTACCGTTTAATTAAATTTATTAACATGCGATACGAACCTCGTGTTCGTTCACGTATTGATTGCGGTCGAAATTTTCTGTCTTTAATCCAAAATCAAACCAGGGATCAAATATTGTAATTTTACATGAAAAAAAAAAACAGTTTACGAAATGATTTTCCATTAACTCTCTTTGAAACAATTTTTATTTTATACTGATATTCATCAAACTGTTAATAAAATCATTGTTTGATATTTCTAAATAAAATAAGCAATAGAAAAGCACACTACAACATTGTGGATTATGCTAAATTGCAACTATATATATTCTATACTCTTTATCGATAAAAACATAGCATACGCGAAAACTAGAAATTCTACCAAACTGTGAAAATACTTTTAAAAAGTTTTCATAAAGGAAATTGATAGATAAAAATCTTCTATAAATTCGTGCAAATGTCGTTTCGCTCTACGCCTTCAATTTTCAGTAGTTTTAAATTTTAAACTATCTTATTTTCAAGCATTTATAACTATTTCAATTTTTCACGTTATCAAATAGTTAAAACTTAACACTTCTGGCATATGTACAATGCTAAATTTGAATCCCGACTTAAAAACCAAAGGGAAACAAACAAAAGGCTTTATAACGATACTGAACATTTTTCACTCGACTAAAGATTAGTCCGTTTTCAGCTGCAGTAATAAAGCAGTTCATGAATTTCAGCTACATTGACGAGCGTACGTATTCTCTGATATAATTCGTCTGTTATCAACCATAAAACAAACCACGGGATTACGGATTTAAATTCGTCGATAGCGGAGCAGTTAAAGGGGCCTTTATAAATTAACGGCGCCAATTTCCCTAATGACATTGTAAAAGGAAACTTTACGATGGTCGTATTCATTTTAACGATATGCCACACAACCTGTACAAGCCGCAATCATTATCCAGCTATTTTAAAAGCTCAGCCATTTTTATTGACTTGATCGATACTATTCAGCTCGGTGTTCTTTGCCGTAATAGAATAGTAAATCTTAACTAGAAGGAATGGAAATTATTGTGACTTTATTTTTTAATATCCACAGATTTTTGTCAGTTCACTAATATTTCTTTTTACACTCCAAAAGTTCTAAAGTTTTGCTAGGATATGGTTTACGATAATACGATAAAAATTTCTATTTAATTAAAAAAAAATCGATTTACAAAGTTTAGTTAGAATGTTAGAAATTTATGTATAACAAATTGTCCAATCAGGACGATAAAATAAACACAAGGAACCTGTCTATCTGAAAATTAATTATAGACTGCCTGTAGCAGGTGTGCGCCGCGGGCAGAGGGCGGCGGCGGGTTTGGCCGAAACTGTAGGAGTTCTTGTCGTGTACACTGCTGTGCTCAAGTCTTACAGACGTCAGACCATATGAATGTACCTTTCCCACTTTTCTTTGATCAGTACGTTTTATAGAAATTAACAACCAATTTCTATGAAAAATTTGTACTGAAAAATTGACAATATCACATAGAATCGACAATCTAAAGAATCCTATCGTTTGATTTTTTATTAACAGTTGAATTCAATGTTAAATTTGCAATTTAATATTTCGACCCATTATAAATTTAATTTCGAACCGAGAGTCATAACTCTATGGAGTAATGATGGAAATGAATCCCGTTTCTTCATCAAATTAGAGCAGTCCCCCAAACAAATAGGTAACGACTACGCCCGCCGTTGGGCCCAAATTATATTACTTTATTGTTATTCTTTTTTTTTTTACTTTGTTCCCCCAAACTAACGTAATTGGCTCAGGATCACGCTACAATAACTATAAACTGCGCTATTAGATTGGTTTTGTGAGTTTTATTGCGTATGCTATGCTCACAATATGTTTCCAAAGCCATCTATAAACGACCCGATACTTAGAAAATAATTTATCAAACAAAAATGATCATAACTTTCGTAACTGGTATAATTCACGTATATAAAAGTCGCTGTATAGCACATATATACATACATACATATATATAAAGAAAAACTGGCATAGATTCGGGAAACACGAAATAGTAGTTAGTTTTTTAGTTCACTTTAATTTTGTTTTCATTTTAAGATTTTATTTATCTCGATAATTCATAAGAACGTTAATAAAATAGGACTTTTCTACTTTAATTGATTAAAAAAAAAAGACGAGGTTTAAAAGGTCAATTTTGAGAAAATGATTAACTTCACTACATAACCTATTCGAGATGTTAATATGTTTCAATTTTCCAATTTACCCAATAACGCAATCTTAACACGTGCAGTGTACGAAACAAAGCCGACTAATTAAGCCACTAAGTAGGTTATTATCGGCATATTAATACTGGACGCGGATTTAATAGTGATATAATGAAGAGGTCATTGTTACCCAGATCATAGGGCTTAATGGAGGCCCGATCGTGACGCCGAATCGTTTATCGAGTGGACGATCGAGTGTCCTCGATACCACATGGCAATGTTCGCACGTTCAACTCTAGTGGCCACTGCTGCCTGAAATCAGACCGGTGTCCGAAACAAACGTCTAGCCAGTACTCTATCATCCGATTGGCTAATTGAAAAGCTTCGACGTTCGTAAATGTAACTCGTTTCCATAACATCACGTATTTTCTTGATATTTTAACAATCAATATCATTTAAAACCTTGACAGTCTATTAGCGTAGTCAAGGATAGAATTAATACTTATTTAGTTGTGTTTAACATATTATATGTAACTATTCAGTTGCTTAAATAAACATCTATTCCCTGGACTTAAACATCTGTTCATTCGCTCATAAACCTTATATAAAAGTTGCTTGTTTTTGAAGCTCAAAAATCCAAAATAATCGTGATACAATACGTCAAATGTGTAAGGTACGTAAACAGATTTAAAATCTAATTTTCAATGCTATAGTGAATCCAGTGCACTTGTGGAAAGCAGACCAATTAACAATGAAGCGTTCATTCAGTAAGGACAGCCGTCAATTGTTTATACTATCGCATCGACACCGAGCAAGCATCGTGGAATTAACGCGGGTGCGTTTGACAAGCGGGCTCTACGTTTATCACACTCAAATCTGTATACCGTAATGAAGCTATCACTATTCATAGACTAATGTTTTCGGACAGCGGATAAATTGACTTATTCCTTTCAGAAACAAAATAGGATACAATGAGTTTGTTTCACTATAAAGTCCTAACTACGCGTGTAATTTTTTAGTGCTAAGTCCAGTGCGGGCGTGCTTAAATTTGCAATAACGGATTATTATTGTGTTTTTTGTATTATCTAGATACAAAAGTCTATCAGTTCTACTTATCCCTTTTAATCCACTTTTATTAACGATTTTCGTTTTATCCTTGGATTCGGATATTTAAATTTAAATACAATTTTCCCCGCTCGGCCATTTCAATAGGAATAGGAAAAAAGTGTAGAGTATAACCGCTGCAGTCAATTACGAGGCTTAAAAATATCGTTGGCATTATTCTGTCGTATTTAAAAAAGAAGGGTTCTCAATCCTTAAAATCGCCAGAAACAACTTAAATTTTGTTCAGCTTAAGACCGCAAAATCTTTGTTTTTACAAGAGGATTGGGACTCGGCTAGCCTTGAATATTTTACGTATTTTGTTAATTTTCAAATCCTCCTTTTTAACTCGACTCGAGTCGGAGGGAAGTCGGCATTCACCGCTAACAGTTTCATGATTAATGACTGAAAACTCTTTGATGGCTTTTTAATTAGAGCTAAAATAGGGGTGTTATACTGTGCCCCGGCGCGGTGCTTGCGGCCACCTCGTATCGACCACTGTTATATTTCATAGGAGGGGAGATCGGCTACGAATTTGCAAGTCTAATAAATTGTGGAATATTAGCCTAGACCTTATTGCCGAAAATTTTATCATTCCCTTTTCGCGGTTAATATTGTATCTCGCCTTCGGCGTCATATTTAACTATAGTTATGGAAGTAAAAAGTACCTATTTGTCATTTTCACTTTCACACAAAAGTACATAAGTGTGTTTACTTATTCCTAACAAGAATCGAATTTCTAACTTTGCATTACAAATTTATTACCTCCTCTTCTACCTTTCGGATTATTCCCATTCTTCAGTGGAAACAGCGATTAATATTCAATATGAACAGCCTATTTGAATGATTGTTTCTATAGACCGCCAAATAAATCGAGTACCGACCGCCTGTCGGCTCTTTACAATTAGCAAGATGTAAATGTTTAATTTTCATTCAACATTTTAATCTTTCACTTTCGAATATAATTCAGGTACCAGACACATTTAAAATATTTTTGTTTATTCAAATTATGAAAGGATTTCATTAACAAATCATTAAATTTATTATTTATTAAAGTTTAGAAAAGAATTTAAAATAAATAAATTTCTAAAAATAACATCAAAGCAAACGAAACGCAAATGATATTTCTTGGATATTTTAATAACTGATTAAGTCGTCAGTATTTTTTCTTTACTAAAGAATTTTTTGAAAGTCACGGATTTCCCATCGAGCTTACGACTTACGAAAATATTTCCATTACTAACGTCGGCACATCGAAAACAATGACTCATGGAAAAGTTTACTAAGCAGCTACTTGCAGCGTTTAGGACAAACAAAACATCACGATCGGGTACTGTCGAGGAATTCGGAATACTTTTAAAGTGGTAGCGAGCGTAGCGAAGTCATCGTCTTATTAACATAAGAATACATCCATAGAGAAACTTTAACCCCGACGTTCGCTAATTTTCAACAATTTCAACGTTAATTTATGCATTTAAAATATCGCTGAACAATGTAAAAAGTTGCGTGTTCCCGCCGGGGCTCAGATGTGCGGCGCCGTCGGCCCGTTGTAATATATGCACGTTATTAGAAACAAAGTTTTAAATTCAACGTAATCCTCTTAAAATTTGATTTATTTCCAATTTAATTTGTAAGCTTCTTTACTTGTTTTATTCAATACGCTGTCCGAAATTGTATTTTGCATATATATCGAATTGTTATACTTTGTTGGCTATGAAATCTGATTTTATTGTTGTTTAAAATGTTTTATATATGAAAAGAAATATGTCAGTACCTTCACTATACGCTTGGTTATACGTCTGATGTTTATTGATATACCTGTATCTCTTACCTTTCCATTACTCGACATTCCTTCTTCTTGAATGAACCGACCGAGAAATATATTTTTTTTGGTCTATTTATTAATAGAGGCCTTTGATCGATAACTTGTTTCCGAGAACGAATACAGTTTCAACGGAATCATTTTTATTTATACAAATCAAAGAGATCTCTTAACTGTATTGTACGGTATTGTATTCAATACCGTTTATTTAATAAAAATTGTAGTTATACACTATTGAGCATGTTACGTCTTCTATAATGTTTGTTGTACCTTGTAGTTTGTTTTCCGCATATACGGCAATCAATGTTTTTGTTTAACCAATTGAGTTGAAATACGAATAACTATTTTTAAATTATAAATTCGTTTAAACGTACAATACAAATTTAACAGTACATTTCGAAAATGTATACATTGCTTATACAAATAGTAAAATAAGCTGTGTTTATTCTGAACAATTAAACTCACATTATCTCATAAAATATGAACAGAGCGAGTCACGCGCCCGCCTCGTACGGAGCGTTTTGGCTAAGCTGCTAGCAAAATGTTTTCCTTTCGAAACTAACACAAAACAATTTCTCACAGAGTCAGTGCTGTCCATTCGGCATCCGAGCAAGTTTGACTCCAAACAATAGTTGAGCGGGGCAACAAAGAAAGTTGCCGGACTGCGGTGGGATCGTGTGCGGACCGACTTACGAGATCCCGCCATTTGTCCGCGACTTTATTGTGTGTAAATACGTTTTAAACGCGAGAAAATAATTTTGCCCAAACTATAAAACTTGACATAAAATTCATGCATGTCTTTTAAACGCATTTTTTTTACGTTAACGCTCAGTGGAGCGTGAAGTGTTACCAACTTAACAACATTGCTATTTAGAGCTAAAAATAAATGATGGTCGTATCAATACATTACCCGACAACTCGCGCGAAGAATAATTCAATACATCCATCAATTAATCTAGGAAATATCATAAGTCAAGTTAATATTAATCGACCAAAAGTCTGATAGAAAAATAAATATTCCAACGAGAAGTTGGAACGTGACTAAAAACTTAACTCGGAAAAATGCTACAAGAGTTTTCACTCGGCTCCGAAAGTGTATGTGTGGGGGGTTGGTGATTTATTTGCGGGTATGAGGCGTGAAGCAAATGAACTGGCCGTGTTGGGAGATATACGGCAGGACCCGTAACTAGGGGGGTGTGAAGTGGGTGTCTTAGATCACGGCGGACGAGGCGCGACGCTTAACTTGGATCATTACGGGATCTGTTGCTTCGCGGATTTGTTAAAATACTTATCCGGCTCACTGATATTAAACACGCAACTTAAACACAATTAAACCCTTTGTTGTTTTCTTTTACGTACTACGTTTTTTTGTTTGAACAAACATATGCAACTGGAAGTTGGTAGTTTGAAGTTAGAAAATAATATCTAACTAGTATGTTTCTATAGTAGTGTAAAACCTTTAGTTCGAAGTTGGTAATCCATGGAATCGAATCCTCTTTTTCGCCAAACTGTCATCGCCGACTGGCGATTAGTCAAACTCCTAAGTGCCGCTTCTCTCTTGTTTTTCTGGCTGCGATCCTCGCTAACTGTAATTTATGCGACTTAACACTTCCACTCCCAATTCGAAATTCGAAATCGCCGAGTATCCCAAGGCAAAACCAAAGGTTTATTTATGGAGCGCCGAGTTAAGTTTTAAACTAAAAGTTGTGGGTGCAACGGACCGGAGACTTTTTGCTCTAACTTGTTACTTACCCTCCCAGCGGAATACAAATTCTATATGTGTTTTTTATCTACATGTTAGCACGACATATGTTAACTTAATTTACGAACGTTCACCAAATATTAACAGTTATTAAACTGTCATCATATAAATGTAATGAAAGAATATTTTTTTAACGTATTCATATTTCGTAATAAAAAAACAAAAAGGTCCTGTTAAATGGTATACAAACCTTTACGTTATAGGGTCATGTTTATTTGGAAGATAAACTGGATTAGAATGGAGGAGTAAGGTGACATCTTAACACAACTATAATCAAAATGATTGCGATCCCGTTTGCAGTGGTCCTTGTTCCGTTGTTTGACCTGTGTATTGACAAGCAATCTATTTTCGCTAAAAGAGAACCAAACAAACAGCGCGCGGTGCCGGCGTGATTGCGCGAGGAAGCTCCTACATCGTGTTTGTTTATCCTCCTTTGCCTTTGATTAGCTACTTTAGTTTTATATATTAAAAGAAAAACATCAAATAACTCTCCTGCTACTATTTATAGAGTTTCTTTAAATCGAGTTACCAGCAGCTACCGAGCACCAGTAATTCGATTTTATTTACAAACGATATATTCTTCTTACAATCAACTACAAAGTGTTAACGTCTAAAAATAGGGAGTTTTCTAAATTGGATATTCAACTATTAAATTAAATTTTGAATTGGATTACATATCAAATTCAATCAACTTTAAACATTTGTTTGTAATGTATTGATTGTATTACTAATTATATATTTATTTTAATAACTTATATCATTACTTATGACTTTGTTTTCCTCAGTAGATGTATTACATGAAGATACCAGACAGAATCTCTTACTTCCATCATCAGCTTAATGTCGCCTGCTGAACGTGGACAACGACCGTTTCATTTCAAAGCAAATTAATAATAACAATATAGAAAACTCGAGTACCAGGCACCCCTGTGCCTACCTGCCCTTCGGAGCCGGGCCCAGGAATTGTATCGGTAAGTGTTTACTACGCCATTCAAACCTACATACATACATACATACATACATACATAAACTGGACCGGTAGATGTAGTAGACGGGCCCGTGTACCTAATGTGCTGGTTTTGTTGCAGGCATGCGGTTTGCTAAGGTTCAATCAAAAATATGTCTGGCGAAATTTTTTTCTGCGTTCTGCGTGTCGGGGACGCGCGAGGCGCTGCGCGGGGTGCGCTTCGTTCCCAGGAGGTTCATCCTGGCCTCCGCCAACATCAAGCTGGACATCGTTCCCAGAACTGCATAAGTTGTCGTTACCAGTTCCTACTAGCTGACTCGAACAACTCTGTTCCGCCTCAAAGGCAATAAATAAGCAGATTTTAGAATTTCATAGATTTTTTTTTTATTAGGAAATACAAAAATATAGTTAGGTTAGGGTAAGTATTAATAATTATTGTTTCTGTATTTTAGTACATTGATTGCTCTTCACTTTAGTACTTTGTGACATTTTTGGTATTATTATTAGGCGCGAAAAGAAACACCGTAGATGGTCTTCCGGCCTGTGACCTTGAAACCTATAAATATACATCGTTACATTTTTTTTATTTAAAAAATTTAATATATATATACCTCCTTCCCTGCGGCTTCACGCTCAAGGGCTTTTCTCATATTTTTTTACCAATTTACTCACAGCCTATGTTTAATAGAGTAACAATGTGGAAGTTTAGAAGCAGGCGGCGTGCGAGCTGCGGCCTGCTTCCTGAGATCGAAACAAATATTATTGTTTTAAAAACACAAAATGTTGTGTTATTTGGTTTATAGCAAAAAATCTACTCCAGCCTACACCTGACAGAACTTACTAGTTCTATAGGTGCATGCAGGTTGTTGACATTCATCCATACATGTTTCTAACGCACATACACTCGCAATCGTTCGCGGTGATCCACTTTGGAAAAAAATTGCCTTATCCGCGAACTGCGCCGCTTCTAACAAATTAACGAAAGACGAGCATAGAAACTGGGATAATAGTGAAAAAACATTGAGATGTCAACCTGCTCGGACCACTAGCCGTTATTTTCTCACAAACGTATTTAAAAACTGCATCCTATCGGCTACTGTGCCTTCGTCGCATCAAGACTTACGGAACGTTCAAGCGAGTGTAGCTCTTGAAGCGGGACACCGCGACCGGGCGCGAGGATACATACATGCATGACTGGAACTTAAAAGACTCAATTCATTCTATACGTGCCGCCCGGCAGCCGCCCGGCAGCCGCCCGTCAGCCGCCCGGCAGCCGCGACCATGAAGTCAGCACGTTCTTGTACAAAGATAATACGGCGTTTCCGAATGTCGCACGTCATCGTTACTACTGGAACTTATCTCTTCCTGAAGGTCACAATAATTATAATAGTACCTATTGTTTTTGCTAAATGACTTTACGCTCAGGTCGAAGTTATCGAACAGCGCATTACAAACAATAAATATAATGTTAGATCACTGCGATGATCGTTTTGTGTGGGAATCGGCGTCAGTTGTGTAAAGCGTTGTCTGAACGAGTGACCAGGGGTGTTCAGTAGCCGAACAGAGCTGTGACGGGTGGCTAGGGAGACCGCCGCGGGTATCGGGACCCGGCACTCGAATTAAGATGGACTATCGCTGTACTGGATCAGTACAACATGTTTTTGCGACAGTGGTATCTCTAGAAGAGCCAAACGGATTCTCCTAAATTCCGATGTAGATGTAGAACCCAGCTTTGAATTGTGCATAGGGAATTAACCAAGTTATTATTTTCAATTCAATCCGGATGAAGTCGCAGGTGACAACCAGTGTGCCGAACAACGGGTTCGGGACCCGCGCCACGACCCCCCTTAAACTTGCACGCGTGGGCGTAGTAATGTAACGAATACACTTACCACCTCGATGCCCCTTCCTCACCTGCAGCTGCCTGGTCAAGTCTGTCGAGTCTGGTCAAAGTCTGTCAACAAGTCAATGGTGCCAGCGATGAGGCCCTGCTCAATCCGCACC
>JAODUI010000006.1:3842250-3853129 GCA_027563995.1 Papilio gigon | reverse complement strand
GTAGTCCACTGCTGGACGTAGGCCTCCCCCATCGATTGCCACGATGACCGGTCCTGCGCCGCCCGCATCCAGTGCACTCCTGCAACCTTGACCAAGTCATCGGTCCATCGTGCGACATAAAACATTTACTTAAATAAAATTATTTTGATTGAAATGTTTATAAAATATTCATGAAAGTCTCTTAGTTTCAAATACAGTGTTTTTATTACGTATATCAACAGTATTAGATCAAAAACTGTTTACATTTCCACTCTAGTCCCTCAGAGGAATCTTGACCTAGAGTTGTTTTTCTAACGTCCCCTTGTTATTGTACCCGCAGCCGCCCGTTTGATTCTGTTACTCGCTGTCCCGATTGTAAAGCTGTAATTACAACCGATTTATTTACATAAACCTTATTGCGTCTGTGACCCTTATTCAGGCCAAAGTCAATGTTACCGTAATATTAAGTTGGTGGAACAAAATCAATTTTGAGTAACGAATTTTCTCTTTATTAGTAGCATTCGTTTATTTAACATACATTTTAAATTAAGAAGAAATCTTTCGTAAAAATTAGACTATTTACATCTATTTTTTTTAATGTTACACAACAGAATATAAAAGAGAAGCGGCCATGGTGTAAGTCCTTTGAGCTCGGGTACCTCCCACCTCTCGGAGGCAACAATTAAAACAATAAGTACCGGGGGAGTGAAGGGTGTAGCTGCTGAGTGGAAGCGAATGACAGATTTCGCGCCGGCACCGCTTTGCGAGCCGCGACCTCGCCGAGAATGCCAAAGGTGGGTAAATTATGTGACGTCACGTCCCAAATGGAATGTAATTGGAATATAATGGCAATACCAAACATTTTCTTTTTAATTCCCGGCCCGAGAAAGAAATGCCGTGGAGTCGCTGCTTACATTTTTGCTTATAAATATTTCATATAATGATTTAATGAAAATATTGTACTTTTAATGTTTTTATATCCATTTATATGCATGTTGAGATGTATACAAAATATGTAGTTAAAAAGGGTGTTTTTAAATTGCAAAAAGGAAACTTTTGACGTCGTACGTGTATTCGTTGGGCCAGCTGTGACGCCGGTCGGATTTCATATCGCGGCCCGTCAAACAACAAAAGTTTCTCGTATGTACCGCCATATTGCTAAAACAATGAATGCAATGTATGTAAAGAGAAGGGGTGTCGCCGCTACGATAGTTCTCATGACGGCCCACCGATGCGGAAGGAAGCCGCACTCCAGTTTTTTAAAAATGGCTGCCTGTCAGACGTCAGACTGACGGGAGGAACAGGAAAAACAAGATGGCGACCCTTCGATAAAAGGGTTAGTTAAGTTGTTTTGTTGAACGATTCAAAATCACTTTAACGAGCGGCCAATGGGTACCTAAAATTTTCCGTATTTTGTTGCTTCTTGGCTTTCTTAATATATCAAAATGAATATTTTATTTCTATTTTGTTTAATCACTATTATATAACCGATAGCTTGACCTTCAATTGTTCTCAAGTCTTCGGAGCACATTTTGCTTCTTGATTTACTAAATATTAACTTTGATGTGAAGATGTAATTTTCAACATATTGTAAATTTACGCTCCAAGTGTTTTAGGATCTGGAAAAGGCTCAAGGTTGTCCCTACCAGTGTTTCGAAGCGGGCTTTTTGAGTGAAAGTGAAGGAGCTCTTAGGGCTCGGGCAGGGCAATATGAAACAGGCCGAGGTGGGCTCTCCAAAGGGCCCGGCGTCTCGGATGTCGCCGGGAGAGACCATTAGCGGGCCCGGCCGCACCCCCCACTCGACACGCACATAAGCCTACAAGCGGTCCGCTTTATTTATTATGTACAGCCATTAACGCCACAACCATCATGGCGGCAAGTTTTTCAATTTTTAATTTCCCTCTTCGATCACCTCGGTGACACTTGAACGGGCCCCGAATTGACCCTCTAGTTTGCGAATCCATCTGGTCCACCCACTCGTCTAAAAGTTTTAAACATTTTTTATATGTTTTTATATCGGTAACTTGACCAGAATCTATTAAGATAACGGTTTCTCGCAGTTCTCGTAATTAACGAAAGACGCGTGATCAATTTGGTTGTTTGTTTATATTGCATTTGGAACGCAATCTGAGATTAATTCCCCGTTTCATTAATTTTAGTTGAACGTAATCTTTATGAACATAAATTTACAATTAAAAAAAAATATCTTTGAAATAAAAAAAATGAACAATTTTCATTTACATTTTTCGTCCATGCCTTTATTTTAAGGCTTCTATTGTAACAAATTCGGTGTTAAAAGTCATTCTTAGTTCGTTCTGAAACAAAATGAACACTTCAACTGAATGTGATTCATTTTGTAATATCATGACAAAGGCGTGTACATTGCGGGTGTATTTATCTTTCGTATCTACCTAATACGGCTTCATTCCGTCTACCCCCGAAAACATAACCGAAAGTTTTTATACGGCTTCTGAGGCATTTCGGGCAAAATGGCGTCCATTTTTTAATTTAGCAGCCCCTCTCACTTCTCACTAATCACATTAAAGGTTAAGCAACTTCAGCGTATACGGTGCTGACCCGAAAGTTTTCGGGCTTAACTGACCGCGGCTCCGTCCACTTACGTTCTTCAACAGGAAACTATGCCGATGACATTTAACGTGTAAGGCATAGGAGACATTATCTGGGGAAGTTTGCATCACAACTATCCGCTCGTGTGTCCGACTCAAGCCCAACGCCGCTGGCAAATTTCGATCGGTGATTCCCTGAAATTTATTTCATTAAATTTAATTCTAAACTGCGAGGGCGGCCGGCTGGGAATTCGGTCAGAAGCAAACGAGTTAAAGTTCGCGAGTACCTCGCCAAATTAATCTTAAGGGAGTTCCGATGTTATCCTGCGCCTCGGCCGTCGAACACGCCAAGTCCGTCTGACGTTATAAATTAACAAACCCTCGCAAGTAATTAAGCGTTAGGTGTGTTTTACATTGAATTCAATGAACAAAAATTCAATTAACCCAAATTGTGTTAGAATAATTTTTCAAGGCGGCTTATTCCTATTTACATATCTCGTAAATCTAAATCAGCGCGGGCCTGTCTTGTCATCAAGCCGGATCCACTTCCTGGTGATGAAATAAAAATAAACAACGTCGCTTCAAGGAATTGTTGTTCGCTTTATTTTTTACATCTTCTAGAAAGCCTTACAAAAATTTCGCCTGCTCGGATTCTATATTTAGATTATTATCAAGGAAATTAATTTTGCTGTTCACATTTAATGTGTAATTTGTTTGTTAAATTAAGACAAGTTAAGAAAATTAATAAACACTCTTTATAACATCTGTATCTCTTAATATCTAATCAACAGAACAATACATCTGCTGTTAAACAAACTTAAAATTATGACATACACTGACCAGTGAACGGTTAATGACAGTCATCTATTATATACGTTCTTAGTTTTATTAGGTCCTTAGGTTTATCATCTAGTTCTAACCCAAGGAATTAAAACGCAAATAAACATGGAAGTCATTTTAATAAATTTATCCAAAATCAGAATAATTTTGTACGTCGCTACATAACAGGTGGGTGTTATTAAGCATGCAGCTATGTAGGCGGTAAGCCGCATGTCCGATGGAGTTAGTTCAAACTTTATAATGAACACAGTTAAATATCTATTAAAATTCGTCAAATGAGTCGCTTCGCCATTTGCATATTTTGCAGCGCGGTCGAGTTCGGGCCGGGCGAATGCTGTCAGTTAATTTTACTGAATTCCCTCGACTGCGCCTCGGAACTCGCAAGGCTTTCTCTACTCCGCGGTCTAGAATTAAACGTTGATTAATTTCGTGCAGTTTTCGGGCCCCGACGTGTAATGTAAAACATATATACAGGTGTGTTCATTTTGCTACTACTTTGGAAGTAGAAACTAGTTAACGTTTCGAGCGTTGTTGAACTATGGAGCAACGCTCGGTTTATTCATGTAATTAAATGAACCTAATATTTATAGAGCACTGGAATTGTATAGAATGTAACAAAAATACACGCCGGCAAATCGAAATGTCCGCCTACATCCTCACAATCAGATGTGAAATTTTAAAATCAATAAAGTGTATGAGTCATCGTGTGGTTAACGAGTAATCCATTAAGTTGGGTAAGATTAAACAGTGCACCATCGTTCGCCAAGCGGCAACAAGGATGGCAGCACTGCCAGGACTCCGGGGACCGCTCAGCCGTCAATCACTCACCCACCAGTCCACATAGATCTCATAAAATATTTACAAACCTATTTGTGAGTGGCCGCGAATCCATTATGCTGGCCTTTTATGAATGCTCGCCCTATCGTGTTGCATAGGGCGGACTTAATATGGCACTTGTAACTGGTAATCATTGCTTATTTATGCCACGACGTCTAGACACGTCTAGTTTTCCAGTATTTGCTGTCACGAACGTATGAATTTATAAATTGCTCGAGCTTGTACGGTGAAAGCATCGATTTTGATGTGGAAATAACTTCGAACAATGTGTAACGTGTTTAATACGATGTGTTACTTTTAGTACCGCTGTATGTTTATGGACGAAGTATGCATTCTTGGCAGCTGTATTAAGGCTTTATGTAAATTCAAATAATTGCTTTATACAGTGGTTGACAGGCGCAGTCATCTTGCGTTCATCTCTGAGCATAATGTATTAACATAGTTCATTGTCGAAAAAAGTAATCCGAGACTGACGCAGCTTTAAACTTAAATTGCTTTTTGAAGAACAAATTATGAGAGGGCATGAAATCTAAATGATTTGCAGAAAAAACACGATAGGTTTTTGTTAGTTAAAATACACTAAATCTAAAGTAAAATGTCAAGTTTAGTCCATCGTTCAATTTCACTTTAAGCCTCCTTAAATCCCCGAGATATTCTCTTTCCAAAATCTCAAAGAACTTTGCGCAAATGTCGCCCTATCAGCTCTGCTCAGAGTAAATAACGAGTTGAAAAATGACAGTAATAACTATCGGGATAATGAGTGGGGCGGAAATGCCCCGAGGGATACATGGGGTGCCTTAGTCGACCAAATGTCGCGCTGTGGAACTCCACAAGGTAAACACCGACGATTCGAACGAAGCTTTCCGACTATACTACATTCGTTTTTTACTATTTCGCAATTTTTTTCAATTTACTGACTACGAATCAAAATAAACTGCTCTTCATATATACCTTGTTTTGTTTCTAAAGAGATTTTTTTTTATTTTTCAATCAGTTACAATAATACAATCTGTTCATTCAGACAGTAACAAGCCATGATTCCGAATAGTTTTGGCAGCCATTACAAGTCGTGGCAACATAAATAAACATCTGTTTAACATAGTTATCACAGACAGTACATTACACGGAGCGTGCATGGATGATGCGGAAACAGCACGTCACATCTTTGTGCATTAAAGAGCAGTTTGAGCTGATAAAACTAAGAAGCTGGACGAATAAAGTAGCCATTTTAATATCAGCATTAGGTACTTACCATATCTTACTTTGATGTTTTACCTTCTATAATCTGTTTTGATTTACTTCTTAAATGTAATACGAATATATTAAGACAGTTCTTAAAGGACATTAAGTAAATTACGACACGCGAAATAACGCGAACATAATGCAAGGTCCTATCACAGAGTTTCATTTCCACACAATTTTATTTTCACATACTGATGAAAATTCTAGTCTTTTTTTTAAACTCTGACTCGTCGGAAGATGTATTTAGGTGATATCTCAAGACGTACATTTATTTAACGCCATCTCTGATTGTCACAGTTAAATATATTCTTGCCGTATAACCGTGTCGTAATGACTTCTTTCCACGTCTCCTCGTTTAACAGTGATCAGTGAAACGCTAACTTGAATAATATATTACACACAATGTCTTAATGGTAATTACATATAATAATAGCATTTGTTATAGGTATACTTTACTTTATTTATTACTTTGTTCTATTGATAGATTATAGAATAATTAAGAGAAATGATGTAGCATAACTAAGATTCTAATATGAATTAAGAATATTGTTTTCTTCTTTTTTGTTCGCGTTTTAAACAGCATATAAAATGTAAAAGTACTGAGAGCTTCCAATATAAAAATAAAATCTAAATGCCCGTATTAAATATTTTGTAAGGAAATATACAAGCGTCTTATTGAATCGCCGCGCAATCGTTTACAGATCGCTCCCGCCGCGGTACACACCCTTTCAAAAGCGAAAAATAAAACATTTTTCCATAAAATTCATTCGCATCTCACGATGGACTGTACAAGTTTGCCGAGACACGAAAAACCCAATTAAAATTTGTTTGCAAACGTCTGTGCAAACAGAGTAAAAATTGCTACAACGCAAATAAGGACTAGGTAAGCTTCTTCTCAATTTAGGTTCATAATAAGATATTCATAAAGATGTTCCGGCGGAGCGACAAAAGAAATATAAGGCGGGTGAGCGCCGCGACTATAATGTTAAATTACAAGAAGCCTGCAGATACAATGAAACCCTTGACGTCATATCCACTAACACTGGATCTATTTACTCGCTACACAAACAGATAAAATTACTTACATCAAAGTAATTCGAATTATAATATACGTGCCCTAGTCTGTGTAATTCAAACTAAATTACGTTGTTTTTATTTACCTGTTAACAATTGTTTTCTCTAATTTGGATATATGGTTTTCGAAACGTTGACCGCGTATTTACAATGCAGAGGTTGTACCGATATATTGGCAATTCTGAATAGTTTTTTTTTTTTGTATAAAACATACTATCACAAAGTTTAAAGAATTCCATAAATATATCTCAAATGTAGTAAATATAACATTGAGTAAATTTAGTTAAAAAATTGTTGTATAAAAGTATAAACAATGTGGTCAACTAAGTCTGAAACAAATTTGCAGTAATCAATTCTATTACAAAACTAATATCGCCGTCTTATAAAATGCATTTCCAATCGAAAATTAATCTATATCACATTCGGAAGGCGGAATATAACCCCAGGCGGTTCGAAGACATGAAAATGTACTCATTTGTCAGATCTTCCCCTCTCTGTCTGTCAGAGAAGGCCTATCAAATATCATTCGAAATTAATCTAGGTAACTTGTGACCTTTTCACTTTGAGCTCGCATTGTTACAGTTAATAAATTGCAGTCTATTATAAAAGATTAACATTTAGTTTTCTCCGCTGAGACGACTACCCTCTTAGAGAATGTCTATTAAGACGACTTAGAAACAAATGCATTCGATTCATTAACAGCAACTATACCCTGAGCAGAAATATTAAACTTTTGCCATCTAGCGGAGAAATATGTAACTAATCTGTTTTCGTAGAAATGTTTAAGCTAGGAAGTGAATAATTTTAAATTACTTAACGATCGTAAAATTATTATTAATGTCTATATTACAAATTTAAAATATATATTGCTTTTAATACATTGTGTTTGGATACATCGATGTTTGTCGCGACGTGTCTCCAAAACAGGTTAATGGATATCGCTGAAATTTGGTCGTATAGACAGTAGTTTGAAAGTACACATAAGTTACTAGTTAAGTTTTTTTTTCCTGCCGGTGACGCGATCGATAGTTAGTTCTAGTAATACGATTGTAAGAGCAATGTCGACGTGAACTGTGGCCTCAGGGCTTTCCAACGTCTCCTTTCCAAACCTTTAGGACGCCACTTAGACGGCTTACCGCGTCTACCCGGATCATTTTATCCGCTGGCCCCCCTCCGTGTATTAATATAATCGCGGGGAAGCTTTATTTTACTCTCCCCCGCCCCCCCTCCCCCTACATCAGATGTATGACAGTTATAAGTCACATGAATTAATCCCTATCACTTGACAATCAAATAAAAGTAACATCTCAAGAAGTTAATAGAAATTTATTATGGTCTCGAGGGAGGGCGCCACATTTCAGATCATTTTCTCTTCATATTCCAATCTTTTCTGTTTTTTTTTATTTAAAATAGACTAAGTGGTCATTTCGTTTTGTTTAGTAGCAGTAATTCTTCAACATTTAGTAGGTATTTTACGTTGTTACGACCTATTTTCTCTGTATCGAAATATACATTAGAAATGACTACAAAAACGTAATTAAATTGTAATTTATATTTCAAATCGAATTCATTTAGTTTATAAAGCTATACAGAAATAAGTAAATTATGTAAATATGACCACTTGAAGCAAATGATAATAGATGAGGCCGAGGCTCCACCAAGATGTGCCAAATTCAGTTCAAATTTCATCAAGCACCGGTTCAATCAAATAATTTTCCGCTTTTCCGCCTCCTTATTGGCCGTTGCATCGCGGACCACATTTCAAACAAATTGAAAATCAATTTAACAAAGGGCCCTCCTACGGAATAGGCGGCGTTGAGAAGAAACAGAGCCGTTAGTAACCGAGAGGGTAGAAATAGGAAAATACATCACCTTAAAGCGAGCGGGGAAGATTCATATCAGACAGGAAATTCGACTCGCAGCCCGCCTCGGTGGAGTGAATTTTTTTCTAAGGAAACGAAGCTACCTCCTTACGCTCTCACATACGGACTTCTGATTCATGACTTTTATCTTTCATGAAATATGTGCGTAAGAATTTATTGAATGTTACCGGCTGGTTGGCGCGAACAGCGCCGGTAACGAGCGCGCCTATTGTAAGAAAATGTTAAACGGTATTAAAATATTTTACATTAAGAAATGTAAGCAACAAAATTTTAACATCGAAAATGTATCAAAGGCCTTGTATCTCTCAAGGGGAGTCGTGTTAATAATACACTCGAAGCGGTAACTTAATTTTCTGCATAAAAATTGGCATTCTTTTGTACTATTCGTTGATTCACGCGCCCCATCGCAGCGATACCTACAACGATTATTATTGCGTTCGAAAACCCATCAAAAGTTACAATTGAAAAGTTAAAGTATTCCGGGCGGGACGTTAAGCCTCCCTCTCTATCTACAAATGAAATTGCTGTAGGAATATTTTTTTCGTACACACTGTTATGGAGCTACAAGAATTAATCACAAATGAGTTTTCGAACAATGCGACATCTTGCGAAAAGAAACGCGATAAAAGTGCAAAAATTAAGAAATATTTTTAAATATTTTTTTTTTTTACATACAGTTTGTCTATAGTAACTTTTATGTATATTGTGATTGAATTGAAATTAAATTTGTTTCAACTGATTGTATTCAGATAATTTCTTACGGTAAATTTCATTTACTTACATACTTTAAGTTCCATTTACGTACTGTTGGTTTGTAATTATCTTAGAATCGAAATCTTACTTCTTACTAATAGTGAATAGATGGATAATAATATCGCACTACTCCAGAATGGCTGTATGGATTAGTATGAAATTTGTAAAAGGGATAGATGCAGGCTGGAATAGCGGTTAGTCTTTTAATTTTTTTTCTATCCGCCTGAACGGAGTCACAAGCGACGTCTAGTAACCTACAATATTTTACTTTGATTTCAAAATGTCTGTGTCTAATATTAAAGTTTCTTCGTTGTATTTTCTAAATCGATTAGATCCCCTGCAACGTCCCTAAATTCTTTTGTCGAATATTTTTTTAAACAAATTACCCTCCAGCGGGCGCACCTTAAAACACGGAAGCACCACCCTGAATAATTAATACAATGGAAGGTTAAATTCGTCCAAGTGTCAACTTTCCCCTAACTTTAAAAAGAACGACACCATCAAAAGTGCGGTCAACGTCTAGACCTTTTTATCTCCAACCTTTATTTAATATATCCAATTTTATTGGAGTTGACAATGATTTAGGGTAAGTTTTAGAGAAGAGTCTATACAATTTTGTTCAGTACGGTGTACTGTTTGATCTCGCTTGCCAAATTTATTCCTTCAAAGTCAATAATGTTCAACGTAATGCCTTAAGAAAGCCGCCAAACAAACAAGATTGAGTGAACAGGAAAAACGTGTTAATCGATTCAAGAAAATACTGACTACACACTCACACATGCATAAAAGTCTTAGAAACATTATTTATACAAAAGTATATTATATTTTATAGAAAATATTTATTTAAAAAAAACTTTTATGATAATGAAAGTAGTACGAAATAATGTTTTGAATAACATACTCTGAGTCGATATTAAGACACAGAAGGACAACTTTAGTGTATAATTGATACGAGAAATCTCCGCTAAGGATATACTTATAAACGACAGAGTACTGATATAAGAAACTTTTTATATAAATTACCCTTGATAGATATTTCTACGTAAGCATTTATTCAATGATATTTGCAGTATTATCTAGATTGTTCTCAACAAAGTATTAAATAAGAGGTCACGTGACCAATACCTGATACTAAACGAAAAAAAATGTTCGATTAGTTTTGTACACAGTTTTTTATACATACGGCTATGCCCTTAAATCCCGACAATAATTTCCCTCGGGAGTTGACTGTGGCCTTTGACAGGGGTTATTGTGGACGGCGGGGGTGACTGGGACCAAGAACTTACCTAGGGCACTTCTCAGGGGTCACTTCTACCCTTTCATTGTTCCTTAATGTTTATGGTCAACGAAAGGGCACGGCAAAAGGTCAAAACTTAAGACAAAGGTCCCAGGGTGAAATTATACGAGACTCTTAATAGAGTAGCTGGATTAATAGTTAAATTTTAATTGTTAAAAACACTATTTTCTCTATGGAATATTCAATAACTCGCGTCATCAAATCTTTTGTATTTTATTACGTTTACGTTTTATTAAAACCTTCTCTAATGCATTACAAACAACTAGGTATCACTTAATTTTTTTTGTTTTAATAACATGTTATAAAACAAAGGTGGCACAGATCCACCGCGAGTCTTTGTGGCCGCCGACGAGCACGGGGCCAATATTTCCTTGCATATGAAATGCAAATACATTTTAAAAGCTTG
>JAODUI010000006.1:3802272-3840855 GCA_027563995.1 Papilio gigon | reverse complement strand
ATCCAACGACTTCCTGCCGTCCGCACTAAGTCGTCGGTCCACCTGGAGGGAGGACGACTCACACTCCTGGTCCCCAATCGTGGCCTCCACTCAAGCAATTGGTATATGACGTGTATATTATTGTCCGGACCGATCAGAGGTATACAAGTGCTACCAATGCTGTATATCAATCTCAAATAAATTCAATTAAATACTTTTTGCATTAGTATATGAAGTAAAATATAAGATCTAACATATAAAGTATAAAGTAACGGTATAATTGAAGAGTTCGCCACCTCCTTGGTAACGCCCATGTAGTTCAATGACATTACCTATCTTCTTTTCTTATTTATAAATAAATGTATCCAACGTTTGTAGTCTATGTGTTCTTAAAGCACTGAATAGATTTTAATGAAATATTTGTAGGTTATACTGAGGTCAGGATAAGTTTGTGTCCTGAAATTCTTTCTTTTGTTTCAGTAGTGTGTTGTGTTTTGTTTTGGACAATATTACGTCGTCTTCACGTTGTAGTACAGAGTGCTAAATATTTGTATATATGTACTTCATATGTATTAGCCTACGTTCAGCAGTAGATTACATTAGGCTGATGATGGCGATTATGAGGTACGACATGTTGCATTGCCTGCATTGTAAGTTTTATGATTAAAAATCAATTGCATATTTTTTTTTTTTTAATTAATGGTTTCATTGAAATCATAATTTTATGACAGTAATCTTTTACTGCACGTTTTTAGTGTCGATAGTTACTTTCACTTAAACGTGTAAAGGCTAGTAGAAATTTCTCGATAAACGGATTAATGTTGAACACATATTTGCATATTTTTTTTGCAATCAAATCTGCAACCAGTATCAATATAGACTGCATAAATACATTGAGTAGATAAAAAAAAGCTTATTGGTTGGCTATTCAATTAGTAACATTCCAATATAGGATACGTTTCTAAGCGCTCGGTAAAGTTCCGTGGTTCATTATCATAACCAGATTTTTATTAGAAGCGCATTTCATTAGGAGACACTATGTGACATTTACGAAGCGGTGTTACAATATTGCTTTTAAAGGTTAGTCCAGAAATCTAGACAACCTAACGATTATGGCATACGATTATGTAGTTTTAAACATAAAAAGCTTGTTTTTAAATTCCACTTTCCCTAACTTAATTTACTTAAATTCTTAGAAAACGCCTGTCAATTTTTATATTGATTGTTTCATTTTTTAAACATTCTTTTGTTTGAAAAAACGCTTATGTAGTTAAATAACTTATTTCTATTGTAAATATAAATTTCTTTATATTATTATTGAGAACACGAGTGACTGGGAGGAATTGAATTTTTATTGAGTGGGTCTTTCTTCCTTTTTTTGAGGACTAAATTAACGCTTTACCACGAATCCTTGACGCTAAATGATGTACTACTTATAAAACGGCTTAACTCACGTGTAAATCGGTGTCAGTACCGACTGAAGATGAGCCCCCGATGGGCTCGAAACTAGTCGGTACTGACACCGATTTACACGTGAGTTAAGCCGTTTTACAAGTAGTATATTTTTATTAAGTTAAGATGCACAATATGAACATGACATAATCGTTTGACATTCGTTTATTATGATATTAGTTGAAATTAAGTTTGTACTCAAATGTATTTTCATTTTAATGTGGAATATGTGCCCAATGCGACAGTGTTTTGTTACTTTTTTGTAAACAAACAAAACAAAACACACTCAAGGCGTCTTCTCATTACAATGAAAAAACAAGTGACATTAATTAAAGGCAAAAATCAGTCAGTGTTTTATTGAAGCTAACCTTATCCGCTTTCAAATGCACAAACAACTAAAGAGAAAGCAGTGTCCGATGTTAGCAACTTCACAAGCCCTAGTTATTATGACGTAAAGTATCTATTCAATGTTACAGTATTAATATTCGCGCAGCGTCAAAGAATAAGCTTGGCGCGATGTAAAACAAACTTCTTTGGAACGAAGCATAAAATAAGGATTCATAATTCAAATGGAAAAAACTTTCCCGGGCTCGGTAATTTTTCCCATCTTACGGCGAGTTTCGCCCGAGGGGTCGCGAGCCTTGGCTCGAGGAAATCTAAGAGAGGGTTTACATTTTTAGCCTTTCGCCGTGTCCTCCTCTTCACTTTATATCGTCTTTTGATTACTCTCTCAACAAGTTATGCATATTGTAAGTCTTTGGTGTCGTCGGTTACAAGAATTTTCGGCGTCTCTTTTATGCGGCGCCTTTTCGGCGTTGATATCTCATTTTTCATACCCTTTTATCTGTGAGATTCCTTTTTTATATACGTGTTTGGTATATGTCGGCCATGTTTGTTTTTGTCACTTGAATTTAATTTAACATATGATATCTTGTAAATATTTGAAGATTTTACACAATAACAATACCGTTTAAATATAAAGACTGCATAACATTAATACATGACATTTATTAGCTTTGTAAATAACAATTAATTATACCCAGCATAATTCATTTATTAATAAAACTGTCTCATATTACGGCGACTCAAAATACATCAAGATATTGTAAATTAATACTAAATTATTAAAACTTTGGTCAGATATTACTACCAGGCAATAGTGCCAATCCCACTCACCCTGAAGAAGAGCCCCCGATGGGCTCGAAACTAGTCGGTACCGGTACAGATCTACGCGTGAGTCAAGCCGTTTTTATAAGTATTACCTGTATTTGCAGTGCAAATTATGTTTCCACAGCCCAAATTTCCCAATAAAATTAGTATTATTGAATATCTAACGTATTTCTAAATCTGGTACAACGCGTTAATTCCTTTTAAGTCCGGAGAACCACCCTAATTGTTATCAGTCCCGACCCTCGGCCTTTCTAATGCTACTAATGTATTTTGGGACATTCTGCAGCTTGCCCTTGGCCATTTTTCTGTTTGTGTTGGTACAATGCAATTTCCCTCTCACCCCAGTCTTAGTAACTGCATTATACGGGAATATGTCACCAATTCGTATCGTCTGGACACCGCCTTGGTAGTGATAATGCGAGACCAATTCAATTGACGTATACTATGATTTAATATTATTACTATTCTTTTAAACAGTAGATGATTTTTGTTAATTCACTAATATTTCTTTTACCACTCCAACTAGACTTTAGACGCTAGTATATGGTCAACGACGATAGTCGAATGGCGGAATTCGAACTCTCGACCACGTAATCGGAAAACCGCAACCTTAACAATTAAGCTTTTGGCACTATTATATAAATATTAGTCGTTGTGATAGTAATCCTGAAAATCTAATATCACCTGTAACTCCATTTACAGTGTTAAATTAAAATTTCAGATACATATGTGATAGTTCTTCCTTCGTGTAATTAAAAAATTATCAGAAAAGAAAACATGTCTCCTGTTCCCACTTATTTATTGTCAATCAATGAACTAACAAATTATTAGAACATCAAATTAGTAGAATCATCCTCAAAGTTATTAATAAAATATTCGAGGGAAAAAAACGTTACAAAAATTCTCGTTATTTATACAAGGAAAGATAAAAGAAAAACAACCTTAAATAAGAAATCCTATTAAATTTAATAACGAATTCTGAATTTAGGTTTGATACATTTGTGAATCTCGTTAAAGTATGAAATTGCTTTTAAGTGTTTTTCAATGCCTATATGAAAATTTACCGTTGCTAATATAAAAAAATAACATGGTAGTAAGAAAGTTAAACACTACCACTAAAACAATACAGATTATCACAAACAGCGTCGTTTTTCTTTTAATTAAAATAAATGACAATCTTTTAATATCAGTCGGTAAAAGCGCAATTTAAAATTTCTTGGAAACAAATCAAAAGCTAGTAAATAAAACAAACAAAACACTCGAGTCAGCGGCAATAAAACAGTACCCCATAAACGTAGCAAGGCGGTAAATTAGATTTTATTTTATTTCTTAAACAATTTGCGGGCCGGCGCAGACAAAGGGCTCATAGGTTCGATACCGTGGTCAGCAATTCAAAGGTTTATGCGGGTCCGTTTATTACTTACCTACACACGCGCTGCTCCAAATACCCTCGTTATTAATGTCGATACTAAAATTATTACTTCGACCTCACCTTCGTTTGAGTCGTATGAAATGCTTGAGTCATTTGTGAGTTTTATTTATACGACTGGATTCTAATCGTTGAAACATTTTATTGTGACGAGACGAGGACTTTCACCTCTCGATCAATATTACATACAATAGATTTGATTAACTCGATATATTGAAAATCTCGTTAAGTGACGTCATCTTTAACAAAATTTGACGTTACAACACCATTGCTTACACTGTAGTAGAAATATCTAAATTTTTATTAGACATGTTCTTAAATCCTGTATTTCCAAGATTAATATTTGATGCTAAAAATATGATAAGTGTGTACGTGTACAAGAGAAAATATTGGTTTTGTTTACCTTGACAATTTCTTTATCGACAAATGGTCAACAAAACAAAATTATTTCTATTTTTATCGATAAAGATTGTTGTTATGCGATCATCACTAGTAGGGTCCGCCAGTGGTAAGTTCGCACTGACCACTCGGACCCCAATCGCCGGCCCATTGTCCACCATGTTCTTATTCACATTAAAACGCAGTTAAGCGTTCTTTATTGTTTCACCCGCTCGCCCGCCGCCCGCCAATAAATGTCCTCGCCTCCTGGGAAACATTGTGCTACGGTACAGATTTTGTTGGACTTCGTAATTAAAGTCCCCCTTTGTAATCCCAAATTTGCTTTGCTTATTAAAGTATAAGTACATATCAACTACAAAAACTCTTCATGAAGACAATCGTGTTTTCAAACCAGTTAATTTCTAACGATAGTTTAATAATTCATGAAGTCGGAACTGTCTTGCTTTGGAACATGTCACTAAATATAAGATACGATATATACCACTTATTAAAACGGCTTAACTCACGTGTTTGTCGGTGTCGGTACCGACTAGTTCCCACTCGAAGACGAAGAAGAAGAGCCCTCTATGGGCTCGGAACTAGTCGGTACCGACATCTGTTTACACGGGAGTTTAGCCGTTTTTATAAGTGTTATAGTGAAATGTCTCACGAAAGTTTTATAATTTAATAAGATCTGAGACACGATTTAAAAAGCAAATCACTCTTGGGACTTCTATTTGAATTAGGAATTAGTCGATTCTTCATTTGTTTTTGTAAAGAAATACTTCCTTAACAGTTATAATTATGTATAAAACAATGATTACGTTTATATGAAACATTTTAAATGATATGACAATGTGTGGGATAGTAAACAAAGTGGAAATAATAATACCACAAAGCCTTTAGACGGGCCCTGATTTAGAGGAACAGTGTTATGAAAGATTCACGGACCAAAACGGGGAGTACACGAAATCAGATTGTCTCAAAATCACACGAGTGACGTGGTATCGCGGGGCCGCGCATTTATAATTCAGTGCAAGCCGGGAGCGGATACGGGATACTTTCTCAACGCGCACGACTCTAAACTGTATCCGATTGAACTATTTCTACTTTACTATAAATAGCGAACAGAACTTGAACCTATTGTTTCACTATGTTCAATATTTTCTTACCATTTCGTGACGTTGGTATAATAAGAAATGTTGTCAAAACCCAGGGGTTCGAAGCCTATCCTGTTTCTAAGTGTGACTAGGCCTTAGAAACAGGGCCTTAGTCAAACACGCTGGCCCACTGCGGGTTGGTTGACGTCACACATATCTTTGAATTACTCCGCCGATATGTGCAGACATCACGATGTTTTTCTTCACCTCAAGAATGTCGTATAATGTACATTTGCAATTCGAAAATCTAAAAAGACACTGGTACATTGTGAGGATCGAACCTGGATATTGTTGAGTACGCGCCGGTCCGGTCAACAGTTTAACATCTGCGCTACCGATGCATGTTGCTAATAATATCAGTACCTATTTACTTAATTGAATCGCAGTAAAGATTAGACTTGTAATTGGAAACAGCATCTATACATAGCTGTGTTATATCGGCTCACGGAATTGGCACCACGTTCGCACTCCAGTAATTATCGACGCCAAAGTTTCCCGAATAAAGGTTTCAGCAATTACCAACGGAAGGGAGGACTGCGAAGAACCGAGTCTACAATACTTGGTCGACTCTAACTTAGGGAATTAGACTTGAGCGTATATCAGCTTTTATGTGGATGGAATTCGAGTTACAGTTCTATAGATCATATTTAGTGGCCCACAGCGGTTGGCTTCATAAAATATTATCGTCTAATTAAACTACTTACTCGTTCGAAACTTATTTCATTGTTCGTATAACGAATAATATTTTAAGACAAAGAAAATTGTTTACATTATTTAATATATTGTAATAAATATTAGCTAATATGCCAATATACTAAGTAGCCACGCAGACACCCCCTACTCGAAACAAACTTTTCCTAATTAATTATAAGATTTTAATCATGGTACTGGCGTAACAAAATTATTATGGACCGTTTAATTTCCTTGCCCCAACGCCCTACGGCATCTTATTGCGCTAATGCGTTATAGCAAAATTTTAATCAAGGGAGTGTGGAAATTATTAAATTATGCAGGCTGTCGTATGCACTCGATTATTATAAATCTTTGCCTCGGTACCTCCGGCGGTAATTTACAATAGAACAATAACTCGGAGCTTGGAGCGTTTAATGTCTTATATAGGTAATGCTTTTAACTACTGGCTTGCTCACCGACGGTCTTATAACTAGCGGGAACATTAATTATAACAGAGTCATAGTTGTTAGATATACGACATCGTAAGAAAGTTAATATAGTAGGTTTTAAGTTGCCATTTTATTTTACACTTCTATATTTAGTAAGTTACCACATAACGTTTAGCCATTTGTTCTAGTAATCTTAACCTTTTAAAACAGATGACTAATATTTCAATTGTTTATTTGGTAATAGCCTTTAAAATAAAAGCTTTGATCTGTGTAGACTTTAAAAATGAAAAATTAATAATCTCCGGTCGTGGTTGGTTAATTCTAAACAAAACTTGGTATCTTTGTCTGGCATACAACCAAATTAAACTGAAATTCTTGTAGAATGAATTGCGTCGAATCGTGCCTGAGTAGGGCCGAGATCAAATAATTTTGTGGAAATATACCGGGAGAATATTTAATTAACCCCAACCACCCCCCCGAACTGCACAAGAATTCCCCGGTTAAACAACATTAGCATTCGTCAGGAATTTAATTCGTGCCAATGAAAAATATTTATATACGAATTTGCAAAATTTTAATTCTACTGTATGTACCTTTACATGTGTGAAGGTTTGTTAGCGAATGAGAAATTAATTAATTTTTATTGGGTTTTCTTTTCGCTAGAGAAGTTTTAATTACCGCGCCGTGGGAGGTGCGTACAGCCACGTTTTATGAAGCGCCTCTGATGCAAATTGTTTGCTGTGGTCGTTATATTGCTCATACTCACTCTTGTAAAATGGACAATTCCAAACGTCTATTTAGTAGCCTTGCATTTATAGCCTTGTCAATACGCGAACTAACATCAGTATATATTTAAATAAGTTTAATCAAGCTCGTTGCTTACTGTAACTACTTCACTATTCAAACCCTATTTAATTTGAAACTGTATCGGATGCAAACATTACGCGATCGAACTAACAAGGGTCTATTGTGCTTTGTGTTATTTAAGACAACGGGAATGTAGGCACATCAAACATTAACTATCGCCGTGTTCCTGAGGCTCACTAAATAAATAAATCGAGCGAATGAAAAACATCCACGTCCCGCTTAGATCGAACGGTGGGAATTGGAAGGAGGAATAATAAATATGCATGGCGCGTCTATGCCACATCCTCTGTGATTAGTCGTAGGGGGCAGGCGGGAGCGCGGGCCACGCGGGGGCACGCGGGCCGACGGTGATACGGATAGGTGACTGATAGCAAGGGGGCACGGGAACTAAGGAGGGCTCCGGCTAATAACGCTACATGTCTCTCTCCATTGTATCGGCGAATTTTCTTGGATATTGCCAATATAGGGTGTTCCCGTGTGCGCGCACTTTTGTTTCTATCATTGCGCGTCTCGCACACGACTGCCTTTAATAATATTGTCTTTCCTAAAGCAATATTATTTGCAATTCCGAGATGTAGTCACGTCACGCGCCTTTGTCTAACACCAACTATATTTGATTACAAACTATTAGTTTATAATTTTGCTATCATATAACATAATGTATGGCCACGAAGGTAGAAAAAGTGTGAGCTGCTGAAAGATGTATGGAAGAGTAGTACACCCTGTTCTGACCCTCAAGGACAAGGGCAGACAAATGATGGTTTGTGGGTTTAATATTAAATAAAATCTCATATGAAATTTAACACAGTTGCCATTACTAGTAAAAACAATGGTAACTTTTTGCGATATCACAAACATGGGGTTGCCAGGTAACGGCCGACATCGTAAAATCCCTTTTACAATTATTGCCAGTCTATGATAAGGCATGCGGTATTATTCAAACAGTAAAGCTAACCTAAAACGTTATCTGACATATGTGTAAGACATATTATTTCATACTAGTTTAAACAAATTTTATTAAGTGAATGGAGGTCCGTTTGTTTTCTATTCACGTCGGAAATGGAATAAATAATTATTAAAGTTAGCAATATGTTGTCGAAACAAAAAACGTGATAGTGTATATTTATGACAAGCGATCTAATTGTTTACTTTTTTTCGATATTCTTTTGTATTCATGAATTCATAGACAGTTGAATACGCCTTTTAGAGGTAGTAACATACAAACTTAACAATATCTGTAACGCTCAGTAAGTTTCCCCAACAAACCGCAACACCGAGATTAAGGGCTGTGATTCACCTCTAGTGGTTATATTTATTGTTATTACTTGCCGATTGCGCGCGAGGCGTCGCCGTTATCGAATTAGGAAGCCGACACAGTCCTAAACAAATTTCAATTTCCAATTATGAGGCAGTAGGAGTGGTCCGGTCCTCCCCCAGGGGCCTGTGACTTATTGCGAGGTAGCGCCGATCGGCCGACGGGATGGTGACTCCATAACTTTTCAAAATAATGGTTCGTTGCATAGACAACGGTTTGATTGAATCCATCCTCTAGAGACACAGCTATAGGCTCTAAGTTCCGAGATATCGGCTTTTCTCGTCAAATATTTACATAAGCAAAGTTTATTAACAAGACAGTTGAAAGCTACATTTATAAATAACAACATGTTTTATTATTATTAGAATATTGAAATTCATAAGTACCGTTTCATTGTTCGCATTGATTTCAAGGCAATAGAAAAATTGAAGCCGACCTTACATTCCCCATACTTTTTCCGAATCAATGACCATAAATTGCTAGAGGATTCCACTCGGTGAATGCTCCCAAATATTTCATTCAAACCGTCTCACTATCTTAGGGTAAAAAATGCAAAGATTTACCTGGGTTTTGTGTAAGAATATCTCGACATTAAAATATATATTTTTCAATAAACGTATGAGAGGAAGACCTTTGCTGGTTTTGGTTGACTGCTGATTTTTGTTTGCGACCTTCGGTCGAACGTTCATAGCCCCACTCTAACTGCAAAGTAAGCCATTTAAGCCATTAAAACTATCAAGTTAAGGTTGAAATTAAAAATCATTTATGCTATAATTTTCTGTAAAACTCAGTGTAATGATTTCTTTTCGTAGCACTTTATTGAGAAGTAGAAAATCGGCAGAGGCGTTACTCGATCGGAAGACGGAATCGCTTGATTGAAGTTTACTCAATTCGCTGCGTTTGCTTAACATTTTATGGAAATTATTTCGGAACGCGAGGCGCTGTGTAATTTTATTTATACAAAACGAAACTCATCTAACATGATTCTGTACAAGTTTCACATATGTACACATATTAACACAGTGTATTTTATTTTATGATTGTAGATATATTTTGTTTAAAACTATGGTAAGGCTTGTCTCCTTACAAATGACACAGACCGTAAGCAAATATCACGTCTTACCATAACGAACAACCGTAGCTGCGTCAATAAGAGTCAAACAATACTCATAACATAGTACGACACCTGTAGACATTCAAGTTGGCAATAAGGTGGGTTTACAATAACAACACTGCGGTGATGCCTCAGCGGCAAGACAAACAGGTTTCAATATCGGAAATATCGACAGCCGCCGGAGCCATCACAGCGGTGAGATAAGAGCGGGCGCGCACGTGCCGCCGCTGCCTCCGCGCCGATTACCTCGCGCAATTGCTATCAGCCTTCCTCTGCCCGTTTCCGACTCACTTTTTACTTTTATTTGCTTATCATAATATAGTAGTAGAGATACTGGTCTTTAAATGAATGAAGAAACGTCTATAATTTAAATAACTGCTAATATAAAAATGGTATCAAAGATGTACTCCCAGACAAATGACTTTGACAAAATATTACTTTCGATAACTTCCAAGGTAACATAGTCTGAGTATCTTGTGAATAGTTCTCAAAGGCTTTAATCGGGAATAGATCAATAATCATAGACGTTGCTTAATCATTTCATAACGATTCAATGAGTCCAAATGTAGCCATTTTCGGTTCACTCAAACGAACGGCGCGAACGTAAGATAAAGTTTCCGAATTTCTACGACCCAACAGATTGTGAGAGATCGGGGGACATTAAAAGTTATTAGGCGATAAAGTTAGTAACGTAAGTAGCGCCTTCGCCGGGAATTATTTATTATCGGCCCTCGTTCAAATCACTTTTATCTCATTTCATCACGTTTTTTATTTGAATCTTCTATCAAATAATTATTCTAATACGTTTTATTTGAACTCAAGCATGCCCTTGTAACTACGGCTACCTATAATTGATTTATCATGGACATCGTATATAGAAAAACATTATGCCAAATCTCTGATTTAATTCGACAGGTAGAGACTCTCGGTCATTCCAAAGGAGACTTAAATGTTATAGTTTTAATAGATTGGACTTTACAAAGATTTTACTTTAAATATTTAAAGCAGACAAGCGTCAGTACCGCTGTCTGTCGTTAAGTCGAGGTTATAAAATAGACAAAATTGTACCAGTGGTACCTATATTTGAGCATTCAATTTGATACATAACATACCGTCTATTGACACATGTTAACCATCTGGTTATTCTGAATCAGTTATGTTATCCATGCCTTAAATTATATACATAATTATGCATTGAAATTTTTTTTGTTGAATTATTTCAATTTTAAATCGCAATATTAACACGGACAAAATGTAATTGCATTGCAAGAGTGTTACGTTAAACAACATTAAAATGCCTTTAGTGTAAATATAAGCCCGCGCTCATCGGATTTCGAAGCCTCGTTCCCGTCGAGTGCAATCAAAATAAATATCTCATTTGACTTTATAATGCGTATGCTTCTTTCGATTCATAATTAAAACACAATTTTTATCGCTAATTTGCAAACGTACTGTCAATATGTACTTTACCTACCGTTCTTTAATCAGAAAACTTTGTCATTATTGCACTGACAAACTACACAATGATCATATCTATTCATGAAGGAGCCAGTAAGACTAGTAAAATACTGACACCGGCGATAATGTCGGCACACATAATACCCCACTTAGAGACTCAGTGCCCATTCTATATTAGTGACCAGATATTAGTCCACCATGCTGACCTAGCGCGTTTATTTATTTTTGAATTTCTTCTCAGATAAGTGTTAGCTACATCAGAATGTTTATCAACAAACACATTGCTACTAGACACTATCGAATCCAGGACCCGCAGATTACAAATCAAGTGTTTAATCCTTGAACCATCGTAGACATCGCAGAGCATCTACGATGTCTAATTTTTATACTACGTTATTCTGAAGTGACGACGTCACTAATCAACAAAAAAACTTTAAACAGACAACAACCTGTGTAAACATGTATTTATCGTTAAAAAAAATTGAGAACATATTTAAATCATTTATATAAGTAATCTTATAAATTATGGCAAAGAAAAGCTCGTGTACAATGTACAAACGGAGGACCATTAGAGAAGGAAATTCGTTGGGGATTCAAAAGCAAACATTAGAAACGTAACATAATACCATTCCGTATTGAGACAATATGTCGCATTATAAGGAAATAAGACAGTACGAGAGAACGTCTCATCGATTAAAGGGGGAAAAACTCGACACACGAAATGTTTATAGACAAAGGGGAAGGGAGGACGCGTAATAAAATTTCACACACTTTAATATTTTGTCGAACGATAAGTCGAGGCGCATGTGAAATTATAAAATGCGAATTTCTCGCTTCATTGTACCGGGTTTTTAAGTTTATCCTGTTAGGGAAAATTAAAATATTAATACAACACCTTAGGCGGCTACATTGAAATTCCCTTTTATTACGTGTACAAGTTTACGAGATATTTATAAACGAATTACACACTTCAATTAATAATTCACTTAGGTAAAATAGTGTGCTTTTTTAGGTTACATTGTTAAGTCAGCTGATGAATTTTTATTTATCATTATTAATTTCATGTTATCCTTTTTAAGATATTTCTTACGAATATTACAATAATAAAAACAACAAAGGAATAAATAGTGAAATTGTCATTAACAATGATAACTCTTTTTATTACTTATTGACATTTTTAAAAGGATATTTGAAGCCTTTAATATTTATATTTAACTATATTTTGCTTTCGTAATAATTACCAATCAATGACAGTGTCGGTGTAGAAAAATGCAAATCGTTCAGTGAAGTGAAGCACTCGAACTAAATACTTAAAAGCATCGAGAAAATTAATCCCGTGACAGCGGCGACGTGTTGCGTAAAGGCCCTCCGCATCCGAAGCGTGTCAACCGATACTTTGTCTTCAAACATAATTTTATGTAAACAAAATTCACATTAGCAACACTTCCTTATTGAGTGGTCCGTGCCCTGACATATTTTATACAAAGTTTATTGTTTTTATTTTCATAATATTTAAATTGTTTATTTTAAACTAAATATAAACCCATTTGTTTTGATTTGAACGTCCAATTTATCTTATCTTTATCGTGTAAGTAAGAAAAGGAAGTGTTATTTTTTTAACAAATCTTCATTTGTTTTAATAGAATTACTTCTGGACGTAATGTACAAAATATTTCTATTATTTTCCTATAATTGAAATAGAGACATTTTAGACGTAAAATGTAATATACAATTGCAAGTTGATGTACATATTGATATATTGATAAGGTTTATTTTACGGTGAATAAGCTGGTGCTTGACCCGTATAATATTGAGTGGTGATGCAGTCTAAATGTGGTACGAGCTAGCTTAACAAATGCCTGTTGCCTCTACTCTTAAAGGCTCCAAGGTCATATTTGGACGACAAAACTGACGCCAGCAACTTGTTCCAATCCTTTGCAGTATACACAAGGAACGATGTCTCGATTCGGTTTAGACAAAGCGCCCTCAGCGCCTGGCTCAACGCTCAATTCCGGTGAAACTGTAAATGTCTCTTCGGGGCAAATAGGGAATACTCAGTGACAAAAAGATGTATTAATTATAAAACGGCTTAACTCACGTATAACTCGGTGTCAGTACCGACTAGTTTCGAGTCCATCGGGAGCTCATCTTCAGGGTGAGTGGGAACGGTACTATAGCGCGTTCGCGGCACGTCACTCACTGTGAGTTAAGCCATTTTATAAGTAATATAGTGAAATGTCTCACGAAAGTTTTAATAGTTTAAATGACAAAAAGATATTCATTGATATACACTTTTATTATCAATTAAAAATTTCAGCTTAATCTGGATGTCATTGGAATTAGAAACGTGATTCATTTATTAAAATCCATTTCTGTATCAATCGCCATACATGTCAGATGTTAATCCAGCCGTGTCGGTCCTCAAATTGTTTAAAATCCAACAGATTATAAATTCTATTAAAATGCTTATGAAATTAAAAAAAAATCGTTTTGCTTTTTCATTTGTGTCAAGAATGTCAATGTAAGTCATGTGTACATCAATTGCGGAGATGAAATTTTAAAGAAATCACTTCGAGAGAAGGTGATTCGGGAAAAACGAGTCGCATACCGCAAGCCGTTTCCCAAACTAATATTATACCAACCTAATAAAGGTTCTAAAGTTCCAAGAGAGCGTTTGGTAAAAATACGTTGTCGCGAAAGTTTTCTTTATTAGTTTCCCCTTTAATCCGAGCAGGCGTGCCCAAATGTCTTTATGGCGAATTTTCAATCTGAGTCTGGGTGGAAGCCAATAAGAAATCAAGTATTTGTTCCTTGATTCCCCGGCATTTGGAGGGGAGTCCCGATTCTTTACGACATCTTTTACGATTGGAGGTGCATTCGGAATTAGCCCGTGCTACCGGGGAAAGCCTTTTCGTGTCTACGTAGACGAATGGTAAAAGGATTACAATGACTAACAGATATTCCTCAAGCCGGGAAAATCGAACTTTTTATTATATAACCCATAAAATAAACATTAGGATTTTATACCCCTTCGTTTGTAGCACTAAAATTGGATCGAAGGATTTAACGCTTGACTCGAAACCGTAATATAACTTTTAAAGACAATGAAGTGGATAATACGACTGGATTTTACGTCTAAATATAAACTAATAAAAGGGACGTAAACTTTTTGATGACGTCTTTACAGCAGACGAAATTGTGTTCGAGATGCAAGTTGACTTTGAGCTTAGTGTTCACAACAATGTTAATATTTCTCAATTTAGATACGTCTTAGTTCGACCGATCCACTCTATAAACCTCTTTCGTTTGTTTTCATATATTTGTAATTTTTTTATTTAATTATTATTTATACGAAAACCAACGTCACATATCTACATCAAAGATAGCCTATTTATTGTATATTTCATATAAGTTTGACGACTAATCGAAACTCGATTTTCGAAATTACATTCTATAATGGAAATAACAACACTGAAGAAATTTGCCAAAATAAAAGATCATCGGAGGCCTTTTTGTCAAACTTTAGTGCTCCAGATTAGATTAGAATGTTACAAGAAGATAATAAATCAATCAGTAACACATTCTACATTTATCATTTGACAATTTTACTGTAACATCGCGACATGATATTCATGATACACGAACAGATACAATATTATTAAATGTACCTTAAATAACTGACTAAACAATAGTAACTATCATCATAACTTTAATGTACCAACATATTCAACTTTCACAATTCAGCCATACCAGTATACCTCCGTAATGTAGCGTTAGCATGAAATGTAAATTATCAGAGCGCCGGCACAAAGTTTGCACGGCGACGTGTTATGACATGCGTATCATGGAACGTGTACAGAATTTATATACTTAACTTCATAAGCATTTAATGGCGGAATTCGGGTAATCTGTCAGTCTCCCTTACCCTGTGACACGCGCAGTGTCAAACAAATGTACCTCCAGACACTTGTGCCTCTAATTAATTGAGTCGCATTCCCCGCGAAGGTGTAGGCCGCTATTTATTCTAATGACGCCAATTACTTTATACGTTGAAAGCTGAAACCCGCTACTATTATTATTACTCTAATGTAGCCTATTCATTTAACTCATCTGTTCGTAGAGAACATACTAAATTTGAAAAACAAATAAATCCGAAGGAAAGGGACACAGAGGTGTCGCTCAATTCTATGCGTAACGCCATCCACATCACTGAGAACCGCACCGAATTTAGAAACATCTGAAAATGTGAATCAATTCAAATTACGACCAGCGTAAGATTACATGATCTTGTTTTACGGCACTCTTGAAATCGCTCTAAAGTTTCGTCGACCTCGATCTGTTTTAGTCACAGTTAATTTTTAAAACATTTTGCTCCGATGTTGCAGTGAATCGCGGTTAAAATTACAAAACATATTGCAAACCTTTCAAATTCCACGTAAAAGGTATGTTTATATAACTAATAAGGCGGCATCATTTGTAAGTAAATGTCGTCAGTTAGAGTACACATTCAAAGACGACATGTCACGGACTAACAATATGGAAAACGACAAAAGAAAAAAAGAAAAAAATATCGGGTGTCATTACAACGTATTCGCTTTTCAATTCAATCATTTCGTTCACGTTCGTACATTGAACTGTTTTATTTGTATTCCGTCTAATATTTAATTTAGAGTTGTTATTGTTGAGACATGCGGCGTGGCTGCGTGGCGGCGTGGCGGGCATGGAGTCGCAGGCACGAAGGCGAGCACCCGCGGGGCGTGCTCCGAATTAATCCAATCCACGAAATAGGTATTACACAAAGCTAATGGGCCAAAGTTTCCATGTAAGCCAATTGTGTGCCGTTAATCTAATCGGTGGCTTGTACAACGATATTTTGATATCGGCCCGACGGCAGCAATTGCCAAATGAAAAATGCGCGGATTTCCTGACTGCCTTGTAATCGCCTTGTAATCCATCAAACGTAACGATGCTGAGCGATTTGCTTAAGAAACGCTTTCAGCTAGCGTCCTATTACTTATTGTCATGTTACACGCTTGACGTATTAACGGGAAATTCCTAAAACCTGGTATTGATTTTTATTTATTCATTTAACTTCGATTCGAAACCAATTCAGTGACTAACCGCTTTCAACTGTCGACGATTCCTCAGCCAGTAAATACACGTGTAAAAAGCTAAAATATTAACAAGAACATTTTTTTTTCAATTTAATTAGGTCATATAGTTATTCTGATGTTGGTCCAGCTTCGATTACTATATAAATCGATTAAGAACTCTTTATAACAAACCTTTATATTGACTTTAAATATTAATCGACGAAAAAATTAATTAGTCTACAATAGTTGAATTATACTAACATAATGTTACAATAATTTCACTTATCAAGGTAACGTTCATACAAGTTGTTTGTTATAAGTATCCTTGACCAAAATAATTTCGTTTGATAAAATCTTTTAAACGCCACTGAGCTTATTATAACTTTGTTCCTCGTAGCTCCAGCTGTGAGGCTACCCCCACTGCCCCCCACCCGTCCGATGTGACCGTGAGCTCATGCGATAAAACAATTACCCCAATCAAGTCCAGTTTGCCATACATAAATTCACAAACAGAAAGGCCCAATAATTCATTACGCATTTGACGCAAAAATAAAACAGAAAAAATAAAAAAAAACAGTCAAGCATATTTCTCGAGTGTACCGTAATAAATCACATTAACAAGGAAAAGAATTAACACGTTCCGATATGAACAGTAAAATTTAACATAATCCAACAATACGAACGCATACATAGCACGCTAAATATCGTAACTCTATAATCTAAGTACACGGTATTAATTACGCTGATTACATAGTAAAGAAAAAAATAAACAAATTAAAACAATAGGTCGCATTATCAGATCAATAGGCCAGTTGTCGTGTTACCGAGTAAGATCGCGTGACGGGTTAGGCTCAATAGAATCTTGATATGCCTCGGCCCCCACTAATTATAGCCTTACCTGCAACCTCAAACAAAATCCTAGGCAGCTTTTTCTCTTGTGTGGAAATATGAACTAAACTTACCGTTTGCGTATAACACCTCTAATGCTAATAGATTCTAGATTAGGCTGGCGCGGTCGGTAAGCCATAATCTTGTTACGTACATCTGCATAATGTCGGGTTAAATTTCCTAGCGTTACATGATGTTCATGATACTATCTTTCTCCAAGTTTCTGTCCAAAGGAAATTAAGAAGTATATTTGTAAGGTAGACTACGCGCTGTCACAGGCAGTATTTTTTAACCTAATTACATCTAGTTCCGTTTAGCCGTTTTGATGTTACCGAGTAACAAACATCAATCCATCTATCTATACTTCGCATTTTAAATAGTAATAGTAAATTTGTAGAAGATTTTGACTTGTTATTTACAGTACTATCACAGTGTTGTCATTCTTGTCATAATTTTTCAGTGTTGCTAATTATCTTGTTTAAACTTATTATAAAAAAAATCGGGAGTTTCCATAGACCATTTTTACCGACACAAGATTGAACTATGCAAAATGCATCGCCGTTGAAAATTTGATTCGCTAGATGTCACGATAGAGGGCAGCACAGTTGCGGCGCCGGCGCGTTAAATATGTATATAAACATCTTAGCGAATATCTCATCCCGAGAAATTAGCTATTTTACACAGTCGCTGAATAACAGAATAATATTTTTTATAGTCCTTGCATTTTAAATTTCCTTTAATTTATATTGTAATCATTTACAACGCCCGGAGCACAAGAGGGAGACGCAAATGCCTTTTGTAGTAGTAAATTCCTTCAGTGTTGTCATATACAATACAAAATTAAATTTAAATAAAATCGACTCACGATGAAACGTCAAACTTGTAAGAAATTCGTATAAATGTAAACTTATCATTACAATTGTTTAAGCCTAATTGAAACGTCAAAAATTAGACGGCTTCACTAGTCTATGGTGAGCTCTCGAGTTGTCTTATCTTGCGTCAGAGTTGGCCAGAGTGATGAGTGACATAACGAGTTTTTTGAGGTTATCAGTCTAATTGTTTTGTGTTTAAACAATAATATTATAACCCGTGCCTTAATATAGCCGAATATTTAAGCAGTATCGATGTCGTATATTTTTTGCGTAACATAAAAATTAAATTTTGATGACAAATTAAGGTAAGTTATATAAATAGTGCAACTGAAATAAACCTTATTATTAAGGACTATAAAAGCACTAACACAAACTAACTAACACAAAGACTAATACATAAAATTAAGTCTGTCTACCTTTTTTAATAGCTCATTCTTGTATTTAAAGTTCAATAGAATTTTATCGTATCGATATAAGGCAGTTTCTAATTATATTACATTTTAAATTCGAGTTAAAATTTGAGAAATAATTAATATTTCTTTTGTAGAATACAAATGATGTTGAATTTTAGTAACTGACAATTTTCGTCAAAAAAAAGTAACTCAAAGTGTATTTATACCTTATAAATTATTGATAAAAACACTTTAGTTATTTTATTAAAATCATGAGCTATTTAGTAACACGAATCCAAAACCTGAAACGATTTAAAATAAAAGTTTTAACTCAGCGCAATTCTATAGCAGTTTGCGAGGCTCGGAGCTCGAAGCTTGCCTTGCATAGAGTAACAGACAGTGACGTCTGACTTCGTGAAAAATGCATTCTATATAGACGTGAGAGGCTATGCAAATAGGGAACACATTGAAAAGTCTTTCGCGCGAACTCCGGCCCGCGCTATGTCATGCAAGACGTTTGCCTTCTAAAACTTGGTGGAGTACACAAACATCATAAAGAGGCCATTCACTAGAATGCAGCGAAGTTCACAAACAGGGAAAAGAAATGAGATTAAGGATTGTGTTTACGTACGTCTTTTTTTTTGTTTTGTAATTCAAAGAAAAGTTTGACTTACAAGTTTCAAATAACAATGAGAAGTATAACATTTTGTAGCACATTCTTACTTAGAATAGGTTTATAAACATACATAAATCTAACAAAAAGATAAACACGATCTTCTTTTGTTTATTTAGTAGAAACCTTCTATTCCAAAGATTTGAAAACACTAACAGTGAGTTTCAACTTATAAAACAAAAGAAGTCTACACAATGACGTCACGTACCTAACAACATGTTTAGCAGTCAGTTGTTTCGACATCGGTTCTCCAAGTTAGTGGTTATAAAACTAGCCGTCGGTTTAGTGCGTGACTCAATCCCGAAAGTTGCCCTTCCCGCCTGCAGACACCCGGAACACGCGATTCTATACGTGAACACTTAATACATTTAAGAAAATTAACTGCTTTAGACATTGTTATCAATTATAAGTTTTACAATTTACAATAGAAATGTATTATAAAAGGGGCAACTTTGTCGGTCTAAAGCTGTTTAATAATATCTGTTTTACGTTAAAACCACCAATCAATCGCCAATATCCTGTTTAAGGGTACTGATTTCCGATCACCAGGTCGAGAGTTCGAATCCTACCATTCTAATATTGTAAATATAGTTTACAATATTAGAATGAACAAGTGTAGACCTTAGTTGGAGTGGTGAAAGAAATATTAGTACATTAACAAAAATCTGCTGTAGAGAAACAAATATAAATAATACTGGTGTTTCACAAACACCTCGAGAAAAGCTTTAATATTAAGCTAAGTCCGACAATAGAAAACTCTTTGACATCTATTCTCAAATCTTTGTTCGCGAAGCTGGATCGTATCTAACAGCCGACGACCCCTTTTCAACGGCCCTTTGATCTGTGTCATGCTTACGAAAAATCTCTCCTATCCCATGTCAATATGTACAATTTATTAGTGAAAATATTTCATGATCGACTTACGTTTAATCTTGATTGACGCGCTCGTACTGATATTCCCTTTTCGTAATAAAGTAAATACATTTTACTATTTACATTTTCTGCGACATTTGACATTTCGATACTAGCATTATTCTAGGAAAATATATCTACAAGGATAATATTAAAACGTTCTTAACAATTTTTATGCAAAAATTAACCCTACAATACAAATACAGAGGTTTTAATCAGTCGTTTCTTTGTTACAGATCATGTTCGAGAATTCACATGCGGACCTCTTTACTACAGAACCTTCTTTATGGACTCGAAGCGAGACGCCCTCTATGTTGGCGCTATGTAAGTGATAGATATTGCTTTATTTTAAAATTAACTAGAAAAACTAAAATCTACAAAGACAAGAGATCGCTCATTTTATTGTAAATTAAAAAGGCTTTTTTTGACAAAGAGTTTAAATAAGTAAATATAGAAATTGTATTAATTCTTTTGAGAATTTACACACAACAAACTCACATACAATTCACTTTACCGCTCACCGTTGACGTCTTATTAAAAGAAATAAATTTATATTACAGTGTGAGTCAGGCACCGCCGTATCCGACAATAAGTCGACCACATTTCAAGTAATAAAACGATCAGGCATAAACATTTCATTAGAATATCCACGCGACATTGTTACACGCCCGAACATCATAAACTAAACTTCTTAAATTGGTCCAACTTTTTATAATTTTACAATTGTACTGACGTTTCATTTATTTCAGGGACCGACTGTTTCGTCTCAACATGAACAACATTAGTTCATCACACTGCGACGTAAGTTTAACATATTACTAATAATTTGCTTTATTAGGGTATACTGACGTGTCAGTCAACGGCGAATCTTGCTATCTCCGGGAGTGTGATCTCTGGTGACTTTGGGCATACAAAGCAACCAGTTGTTCAACATTCCACGTGATCAAGTAACTGAGATTACGAGATTATATGACTGTATTTATATGGTCTTTTATAAAATTTAAAGTTATATAATTATGGTATTTGATGATATAAATTGTTAATAACAAAAGTTTGTTTCTAGCATTTTTATTAAATTTAAAATAAAATTAATATAATTCTTTCACAGAGAGATTCTATTAATTTGGAGCCCAGCAACGTCGCTCAATGCGTGTCAAAAGGAAAATCAGAGGTGAGTCAAATTTCATTAGACACTTCTCAGAAATTAAATCATTAAGATTTTTTTTACAATTTGAATCGCTAATAGCCTAATGGTTATGTGTACGGACTGCCTATCATGCGGTCCTGGGTTCGAATCCCGACATTCAACTATTGTCATGAACCATACCCGAACACAAGCTTTTTCGCGCTTACCAGGAATGGTTAAGATAAATAAATCGATTAATATTTTATTAAAAAAAATAATAGCCTGTTATCAATTTAATTTAACAAATACTCATAAACTATTAGTATAAATTAAATTAAATTAAATTAAATTAAAATGCAATTGGGTAAAATGTTAAGAAAGGCCATCAAAAATAAAATGATTCAGACGCATCACAATTGATTAATTCCATTTATTTTTAATGTTAGAAATGTCTCGTTAATCGGACATCAACATAAATCATACATTATTTCACAACAGAAGCAATATCAAGCTTAATTACGCCATTAAAAGGTCATAAAACGGTGTCATACGGAGCAATAAATCAAAGGCAAGGCGTCAACAATGTCAACGACTTACCGCCCGTGCAGAATCGCATGCAACTAGCACTATTTCTATCAAGGGTTAATCCCATTTTTACCAGTGAGCGGCGGCTAGAAGCATATTTCATAGCGGGAAGCTCTAAGCTGCTCTACTCGCTATATTAAAGCCGTTAATTTTGATTTACAACTCGCCGTAAAAGCAATATTTGTTTTATTTCCCGGGTACACTCCGTCTCGTGAGATCGCTACGATTATTGCATTGCCTCCTATTCCGCGTTCCACTAATTCGATATTAGTTGCGGACCTTCCGATTCTATCCTTGAGTGCTTTCCTATTATTTATTGCGGGATTCCATTTCTTTGTCACAAAACGATGTTAGCTTTTGTATTTCAAATACCAAATATCATTCTCTTTTATCACAAAATAGCTATAGGTGAAATATAAGACGGTCAATTTGAATGATAAAGTATATCATATTAATTGCAATCAATCAACACATACATTTACAACTCAGCCTTTGGCCTATACCAAAGCTATTAGAATAAAAAAAAGTAAATTTTTATTTTCTACTGTGAGTAGAGGTCACAGAGAGAACCGGTGTCCTAACTGGGGTGGCTCTATGTGAAGTATAAAGAGGTCAGGCCAAGAATAACAAAAGCAGTAAACAAATTACATTTCATGTCGTTCACAGTAGTCGCATATAATAAGAAAGACATAAACCTTTCAACTCGAAATGGAATATCTCGTGCGAAGTGTACGTAACCTGTTTGAGTAAGTAGTAAAACCTCTTTGATAGTCAAAGAGGTGGCCACATAAAAGGCAAAAGCTATAGTCTTACAATTTCACAATTTAACCGCAACAATTGAACATCGCAGAAACGTCATATAATAAACCGCGCATAACGGGTCAAACTTACGCTATAGCGAGCGAATGAAGGCAATCGACCACATGCTACCCACAGGAACTCTTCCGACGTTAAAAAAGTGTATTTGTTTTATTACTAACAAAGAAAGGCGATAAAAAAGAAATATATCCGACTCTATCACCTCGATCGTAGAAAGAACGGCCACTCGTGAAAGCTATAATCAAAGTTTTCTCACTGTCGGCGAGTTTTCCTTTCTCTAAACATGATGTCGTTACACGAAAAAGGCTGGGAAACGCCGTCGGCGAAATTCCGAAAGAACGCCACGGACTCGGCTTTCGCCTTGTTGTTTTAAGCTCACTGCTCTTTGTGACGCTATTAAGGAGAAAAAAATCTGTAGGTAAATCACACAACTTTATATTTTAAGAACCAATAAAACACGTTTCGATGTGGTATTTTAGAACATAAGCGAGCACTTTTTATTGCATATTTAAACGTAATAGAGCTCTTTGTGGGAAAGGTATGCTCGATAAAGAGGATTAAATTAGCACTTTGATGTTTCAACTGTATAATTAAATTGTAAAACATTAGAATTATATCGGAATGTTAATAGAGAGATGTAAATGAGGTCTGTAAGTACGTAATAATTGCCATTAGGGTAGAATACATCTGTAGTCCGGACAAAAGTGTCGCGGTGGCGGAGGAGGCGAGAAAAGAAAATGCCGTCGTAAATCTACTTAGGTAAAGTGGCGAATAATTAACGAAATGGACCAATCGAAAGCATTAGTTCCAAGTGAAGTTATGCGAGCGCTCTCGGCTAAGTGCCGTTAAAAGAAACTTAGACGTGAGCTTGATTGTTCTTCTGCTTAACTCTGATTGTTTCTGAACAAAACAGTTCACGTCTACGCGATCGCCGAACGTTCCGACTATATTAATCCGTTAATTACTATAGAACAATCTCTCGCAAAGTTACCGCTGCGAGCTCGAATCAAAGAAACTGTGTCAAAACTTTTTATAAAGAAATAAAGAACCTTTTTCTTGTAATTATACTTTACCCGTATACACTTAATGGAAATTGTTTCATTTTCTAAACTTTGTAACTTCCGAATAATAGGGTCAATTTTTGTCTTGAATATTATTGTAATATTAGAAACCATTATAACAATAGATAGAAGATAATGCGCCGGTGCTTTTCTTACAGTTTATAGTGTGACATATTCAAACGACCAGCCTATTTGCCTCCAGTGTACGTTTAAATAAATAAACAAAAGGAACAGATTGAAACCAGTGGTTAGTAACCGAATTCAGAAGTGAATTTGAACAAATACAATTAAAAACGTTCCATGAACTACAACGTCACGATTGATTCAATCCCGCAAGCCTGTCTCGATTTAACAACATACTCGACAAAGCGTTTTCCTTTCCCCTTGTATATTTTGTCCATTTGAAAATCTGACAGAGTATCAGTACAATGGCGGTGCGCCGGCTTTCGTCGTGACGGAGAGAAAATTAGTTTCAATCTACCGGCCGACCGCAGCCGCCGAGCGCCAATCTGTAAACACAGTATATATTCCGTCCGGGACTTTGAAAATATCGCTTACAATGTCCTTTTGTATCTTCTATTTCGTGTCTCATAATGCTACAGTAGATATAGTTGTCACAAAGAAAATACAATTATATCCATCTATAATTGAATAACACTCGAAACAATCGACAACACAAGTAAAATATAAATACAATATAACAATAAACGCATCAGACTAATTGAAATTTTTCATATTAAAAGCCAAAATCTCAGATAATCCCGAAAATCCGCCAGACGTCCAATAACAAGCTCAAACAATGGCAAAGTCATTACCATTTCATCGAACTATCGAACTTTTAATTGCACAATTATGTTCACACGTGCGTAAAGTTACCGTCGAAAAGCAATTCAGACGTATTTGTGAAAGATGCAACACTAATGAACTGATATAAAGTTGAGGCCTTTCATTTCGGCGAAAGCTTTATTCACTAAAACGGACATCGTGTATTCCTGTCGTTTGGAATATTAATGTCCCGTTCAATATTTATGTTGGACGCAAATTTACATAATCACAGGCTGTGGACACATACTCGATACCTTCCCTCTCTTTCCCTCTTCAACATATGCCAATAAAATTTGCGCGAGCGAGCCATTGCACATCCGATTTCTTTATTGCCCGCCCGTTTATTTCACAATGAGTATTAAGTGTGCATTAACATTTTACACGCGCGTATTGTTTTTGTGTTAAAATATTTATTAAAAAAAAAACAGTTTTCTGACAACAGTTTATACAGTTGTAACGTACAAACAATCAAAAATCTTGCATAATTACGTTACAGATATTTTTACTATGAAAATTCATCTAGTCTCGCTCTGTGTATCAAATGTTAAATCTCCTTGTCCTGTAATATGTTATTAAAAACTTTAATTTCTGTAGCACTTCGACTGCCGTAACCACGTGCGCGTGATCCAGCCCATGGGCGACGGGTCGCGGCTCTACGTGTGCGGGACCAACGCCCACAGCCCCAAAGACTGGGTCCTATACGTAAGTACTATTTTATTATTATAACTAGTTTAGATTTTAATTCGACTCTTGTTCGATACAGAAACGACTCAGACAATTCTATCGATGATTTTTATAAATTCCAAAAAACATTTCCCGACCATAAATATAAAGGAAGTATGGTGGTGAGGTGATGATAACAATTACAAGCTCAAGTCTCCAAGGTCCTTTAAAAAAATAGGCTAAAAAGACATTTTGTAAATAGTTGATTGAGCGAGGTGTTAAATTTAAGTCTCATTTAGATTAAGATTAGCATTAAGAAAGAAGAGTGTATGTCGCCATCAAACTGCTAAGCAGTTTGGCGACGTTCTTAGAGGTTGTATTGTTTTTGTTATTTTTTTACTAAATAAATAGAAAAAAGCGTATCAAGCAGTAAATAAAGATTTTTATAACATTAAGAAACAAAACTACTAGCCGCACACATGACACAAAGTTTGATTCCCGTTTTTTCACTTGAATAGACACTAACTTTACATTCGACAGGAAGTCAACGATGCAACAGATTGTAATTTCACTACACACATCTGTTCAGTTTCAACGTATAAAAAACATGTATTTTTGATTAACATTTTTTTTATGACTAAAATTTAGCATCCATCCATTTGCGTGCGGATGCATTACCGCGTACGGAGCGCTATGCGCCTTGCCGTCACCAGCCGCGACAAATTTCACGGCTTCTGGTTTCAAATGACGTCGTAAGACGAGACCAGATTTTTCCTCATCGCAAAAGAAATTTCTAACCGAATGACTCCGTTAGAGCTCTCATACCCAGTGACAATTTTTCAGTAAACGTATTCCGCAACAGTAAACATTTCGCATTTGAAAATTTCCTTATTCATTTCTCCGTGCATACTCATATTTTGTTCCCCTGACCACTGCAGACGCAATGGAGTGTGCTCCGGTGGCGTTAAGTAGAATTATTTTTATAAAATCATTTTTTTTTTAAGTCATAAAACCGCTTCAACAATAGGTATCGAAAGCAGACCGCAATAAATTTGCCGCGCCCTGTTCACCTCTCGCCGGCCCTGCACTCGACTTTCATATAATTTTATGATGTATAACGCCGCTTTGACCCTTCACACGTTTTTATTGTACTTTAGATAGCGGTTTACAGTGACTTTTTCACTATAATAATAAATCATTAAATTCATATACCAACCCTTCTGGTGCCGCACTATCCGCATTATAACTTTTAAATGTATTAAGAAAACAATTAACTTGATGCACTGATATTTACCAGACAAAGAAAAGCGGAAGTTACTAACATAGTTGTTATATTTTGTAATGGAAAACAAAATATCATTCAAATAAATCACTCGTTAAAGTTGTAGGTGGCTACGGACGATGGTTTCAATTTGAACGTATATTACGTTTGCGGCGAAAGGACCATTCAATAGTGTTGATACTGGCCGGACAGTGTTTTACACAGAGCAGCCTGTTAAAACAGAGATAGTGGAAGATTTTATAGGACGGAGGGGGTGCGCCGTTATTGTTACTTCAATTACTCTATGCTTTTTTATGATGTAATGAAATATGAAATCATTCATGAAGGTTATTTATGTTTTGTTTATAAAAACAATTGGTTACGTCAATATCATAAACCTAGAGAGTATTAATCAAAGTAAAAAAAATAAACAGAAGTTGAATAGACGAAGGTCTTCACGTATTAACTTTAAACGAAACGTTGAAAATAGTTTTTACTGACACATAAAATTCAAAACACTTAAATGTAATCTGTGGTTTGAGTAATGCGTTCACTCCCCGAGGGTTAGGGCACGTCAGTTTCAAAAATTGAGTGAAATCACATGTACGAAATCGATAGGGCGAATCTCACTGTGGACGCAACGAGCTGATAGAAAATCGAGCCGACAATTCATATTTGTTGCAACCGCCAATTTATAACAGTCCCGATACAAATGGGGCGCAGCTATTGGACGAACATTGAAGACAAACGACTGCACCGATTGGGCCCCCATCACTTGACTTCTATTGTTTCTTCTGATCGCAGCTGTGGCAACCATTTGTTTAGAATAACATATTATAAAGTGTAAGTATTGGTTATTGTCAGAAAATCAACTGATAGTTATAAATGACATGGAGACAGCCCTATTGAAATAAATGGGTTAAGATACATACATCTGCAAATGTGAACACTCTCAGTTTTAACTGAACAACATTATTGAACAAGTTAAACTTATGAGTGTTGGCAAAACTCAAAACCGTATAGTTTGAGTGACATTTTAAATTTTGAATGTTCGATGACAATATAAATGAAATAAATAAAATGAAATGAATAAAACTAAGAAATGAAATAAAAATAATAATAACCTAAACAATTAAATAAAAGTAATAATCTATAAAACTTTTAACCGAAAAATACATAAAGGCATACTGTGTTAGAATGATTTTTTTTAGTCCAATGACGAATTATGAATTTCGTGTTAAAAAAAATAAAACCTATCACACGAACACCTGCAAAAAAACATCTAAATCAATGTTAAATAAATAGAGGCAATCAAAAATGATTTGATTAAATGTTCAAAGCAAACAGAGGCATCAGCCGTTTGTTACCGATTACGAGGTACAATAACAACAGAACGATTTGTACGGCAAGCAGATTTAAAACACATTGCATTTATCTTGTTCGAATAAAACGCGATAAGCCCCGCTTATTGATTGTTCCCATTTAAATTGAATACGTTCAATCCGTGCCTCGTCACGCCGGGCAAATGAGCTGAAACAATAAAATATGTGCCGGTTACGAATTGTCTTTTTTTTTTACAAATTTAAATAAAATAACACATTAATTTGAACTAGAATTTTCTAGATTCGAATAAGATGAAATATGAGCTTTTTAAACTTTCTTAATTTCATTATTTTTAATACAGTCTTCGTACTTATTCGCCGAGCAGCGTAGTAAGGTATTTGGACGTAGTTTAGTAATAATAAGATTGCGTAGCTGTTACCGACGTTAAGTGGTTGTACCTCGTTAAAATATTATAAAATTAATTTGTAAATGCATATAATGATTTAAGTAAGTAAATATTTCCTCTCGTAATTTTTTTTTTAATTATTTATTACTGAGTTAAGGACCGCCGTGAACACTTAATTGAAGTAAACATTTTAATATGTACGTATGTTACTGTGGGTATGAAAGCGAGCTTATAGGCCGGAGTGTGGGCTGTCTTACAAGAATGTTGACGTCATTAAAGTAATTATGGTGCGACGTTGCCACAAACGGCGCAGTTGAGTGCACTCTGCAAAATCACTTTATAAGCCATGCCGTGCAGTATTCAGCTACCACCGCGATGCTATATAACCATTTTTGTGTGAGACTTTATGCCCCTCGTTAAACTTAATAGAAACTATATCTTACGTAAGAATTAAGCACTTGTAACTTATTCATTTTTTTTTTATGAAATACTCGCTTCATTTTTAATAAAAAAAAACGCGTTCTAGTTTAATTTAATGAAATATATTATGACTAAGACGGCGCAGTTCTCAAGCGGACTTAGAGGAACTATTTAAGTCTTAAGGTTAACGAAGTGTTAACCTAATACTTAATTAAAATACAGGAGTATAATGCCTCTCTAGGCGGTCACAAGTCTGACTCCAAGTCATACAGTTTCTATGCTTAGTCTTATTTTCATGTTTCCTTTTAGTTTAAATAAATTTAAAGGAATTAAACATCTTTAGACTAAACATTCATTATAATATAAAGCGCCAATACCTTAATGGTTAAGGGTACGGACTACCGATCTGTCGGTCGCGGGTTCGAAACCCATCAATCGACTATTGTCGTGAACTAACATAACACAAGCTTTTTCAAGCTTACCAGGAATGATTACAAGAATCATTAGTAAATTAACAAAAATCAACTAATGTTAAAATTTTTAAAAAAATTACGAAGGTAGATTTATAATTAATACTACGTTGTAAATAAACTGTATTTTTAATATTATTTTTGATTCACGCAAAACCACAATATAGTAATCAAAGATCCTTTAATAAAACGATAAAGCATGACAGGTTATGTCAACAATATTCGATTTTTAAATGTGAGGTGTCAAATATATAAAACCTACATATCGATAAGAAAATAAAAAAAAACGTGACTAGAGAACTATAGCACAAGGAGCTTGTAAGTCTTTCCGACATCGACAGAGGGCGCTAGTGGGCTAACTTAAGTAAAGTTTGACTTTTATACATTTCAGTTTGATTATACTTCCTATGTTGCCAGTTTGCAGTACTATGTTCAATCCTGAAAGCGAATTAATTCTTTAAATGCACACGTGTATAGCGATTGTCGTGCTCGGGTCGCAGTGTTTACGGCCGCCTAAAACGAGGTAATATTTCACGCGGCACCGCTGCCGGTGCCCAGGTGCTTTATCTACCCCATTCAGAATTAGGAGCCAATATTGACTACGCTTTGTTGTTACTGACATTCGTTTTGCAATTGCCACGTCTGTACATATGACAAAGGTACTTTACAATTTGCTCAATCCGCAACATTACAATAAGTTTAGGTAATTAGATTAATTGTTTTATAAATAATTTCTTAAAGCATGTAATAAGAACACCATTTTGTTAAATAAAAAACTACGTAAGTCATTGGCGTACATAAGAGAAAAAGTCAAGAGATGATTTTAAAAAGAATACGCCATTTATACTGAACGCAATTTATATTAGAAGTTTAACCAGAGCCTGTAGTGACGTATTTAGTTATGCATAGCATAATTTAGGATGTTACAGTAAATTTAGATGAGCGAGCAGTCATTAGCTGATAGTGACATCGCTGCCAAACTTCTCCCGCGGCGCAATCTCGCAAATTCGACAATCCTTTGTGCGTTCAAAACTTATTCCCGCTCGATATTCAAAGAGCGACGCGATAATAATATAACTTCAATGTAATTACGACGTCGCAATCACATGTGCTTTTGATAGTAATAAATAATATACAATTATTATAAATCGTGACTAGCTTAACTAAATTGGTTGTTATCTGTGCTGCGAGAAATTTGGAATACGTAAACAATTGCTTAATCATAGTGTTATTGTGTTAAAATTTAGCAAACTATGTTTATCTCTATATATAGAAATGAATTGCTGTTGGTTAGTCTCGCTAAAACTCCAGGACGGCTGAACGGATTTATCTTATCTTGGTCTCGGAATATTCGTGGAGGTCTAGGGAAGGTTTAAAAGGTGAGAAAAATTAGAAAAACTCCCGTGAGAGCCTTAAAATAGCCTTTTTCCATTTCCCGTACAAACGTTTTTTTCCGAGGAGGAAATGTTTTTTTTTTGTATTTCCTAATAAATTCAAAAATCTGTTACAGAGTTCGCAGGGTCAGCTAGTATGTTATAAATAATAAAAATCCATATATTGAAGGTGTTTTGTTTTTTCAATTCAGGAACAGTTTGAACATAACAATCAACCGACTATTGGCAATATTTATTCACTTGTAACGTTAAACGTATGTCACATTTTAGAATTCGACAACTTTAACAAAATGGAAAATTTAAATGTACATTTGGTGGTTGTGGCACAAATCAATAGCAAAATATTTCCATTAATATTTCCACAGCGCTACATCTGTACTGACTTCTCGTTTCATATTCTGTCACAATCTTCCAGTAAAATGGAATTTCAAGACGTACATTACACTGAATGTCTCCGAAGTTTCGCCTCACTCGAAAATGTATTCACAATGTATTGGGAAGCCATTGCCGTGTGTCATGCCGTCCTATCTTCAGGTGCCGACTATCGACACTGTTTTATTTTATGTAACATTACCGCACTGGAAGTTTAAAAAGTCCCGTTTACATGTGCATTTTAAATTTCATGACGCGAATTTGCGGCCGGACTCCTTCGTCGTTTGCATACGTTTCGGTTCTGTTTACATTATGCTTCCAAGTACCGCTATTATGACATTCTTTATCGCTCCGTTCACTCGCAATCGTCGACTTTACAATTCAAGTGTCTTTTGCATACAGATCTAAACATGTTACATTCTATTATCATTGTTTTTATGGTTAGTTTAGAATTATTTAACACAATATTCAGTCATAAACACATGACCAAAATTTCTCTGCAAAAGAAACTATCGATAGCAAGTTAAAAAAAAATCTCTAGTACGCAAACGTTGAATAGGACTCAATACAAAAATACATAACGTACCTTACTACATCTTAATAAAAACTCGTAAAACGTTGTCGTCACCAGCCGGAATTTTTCCAAAAATATTTACATCCATTTTTTAAACTTTTACACAATAATCCAGTACATAATACGAAAAGACGAGAGAAAAAATTCGAAATTGAAAACGAACAAAGACTTAAATCCCGTACTGGAAGTTTCGTTCAATGCTCAATCATTACTCCGTCACTGGTCCAACTGTGAAAAGCATTGCTGATGCTAATTTCATAAACAAACAATAGCAAGAGCCTAATGAAGGGTCCGCCGAGCAAACTTTCTTATTCTGAGAGGGAAAGGCCGGCAGCTCTTCCGTCCGATCCATTTGCTTGTTTATCCTGGACTTAGGCGGCCCGCGCGCCCGCGCCAACGGAATAATGCTCTCCAGGAAATGGGAATAAACTGCGCTCCACAAAACTCTTGTAAAGTTCGCGTAAAGTATTTTAACAATACTTTTAACGCGAACACCGCTGACTTTTTTTTGTATGTTTCGCGTGTTGAAAATTATTTGGCATTATTGTGTTATAATTTTTTGTTCGGTTCACGTATTGATTTATTTAATTCGTTTGTGTTAAATCTGGTTTAAGCTACGGAAAGACACGCTTGGAGTGTTTGAGTGTAATTTTTTTTAACAAAAAATTGTCAAGATTTTATAAAACTTTTCAGGATAACATTCTCAAAATATTGTGTCGTGATAAACGATACAACGTCCACCCCAAGTCTAATGTGAATTTTAAAGAATGAAGAAAGGTCTCCTTACGCGCGCCCGAGGCGGCCGGCGCACGTCCTCATGCCTAATTTAATCCTCGGCTTATTGAAATAAAAACGACATAGGTTTTCGACAGGTGCCGCGGGCGAGGACGCCGGGGGTAGCGGGCGCGCGAGGCGGGAGGTCACAGGTGGCGCCGATGGTCGCAGCGTCGTTAAAATTTACATAAAGTCTCAATCCACGACGCCGGGCTCCGGCTGCCCGCCCCACGTTTATGCTACATTTAGTAATTTTATGATAATTTCGAAAACCTTACCGCCACCCATCGCATTATACTAATAGACCGCCTCTCCGTAGCGTCCGCGCCGCGGTGAAAATACTCCGACGCCTCGAAAATAATAAGTCCCGCTCTATAAATCGCACGAAACGTGTAGCGGACATTTTTTTTTTGAAAAATTAATAGCAGATGTGTTGTCGAGTACGGAACACGTCGGGGTGGGCAGTCTGAAACTGAGGCGCATAAATCTACTCGTTAGGTGATGTTTTTTTAGATGCATTTTGATTAATGGCGTATAAAATTGAAGTGTTCGAGCGTAACATTTTTAATATTTAACTTTTAACGACGGCTGCAAAGTGTAGTGGGGGGGAGGGAGCAGTAGAAGTGGGGGTCCGATCCAATTCCATGCAAATGGATACCTGGGCGGTCGTTAAAAGAAGCGTTTATAGTTAACAACAGACGCGGAATGTATCGAATGGGAAGCTATAAAAACAAACGTTATATTGTTGCAGTCGAACTTGACACACCTGCCGCGGCATGAGTACGTGCCTGGGATCGGCATGGGCATTGCTAAGTGCCCCTACGATCCGGCGGATAACTCGACCGCGCTGTGGGTGGAGCGCGGCAACCCGGGCTCCTTGCCGGCGCTCTACTCCGGTACCAACGCTGAGTTCACCAAAGCGGACACTGTCATCTTTAGAACTGATCTACACAACTTGACGACAGGACGACGAGAATTCTCATATAAGCGAACTTTAAAATATGACTCTAAATGGTTGGACAGTAAGTATCTTTATTTGTTGACAATTTATGTTAGAGCCATAATCTAATTTTACTTAACACAAGACTTTATCGGTACACCATCAAATGGTAATTATTAATTTCTCACATGCTGTATACCGTAGATTTTAAACAGAGTGATTAAAAAACTTATGCATTAGATATAATGTTTGTAAATCGATGTTTATGTAAGAATAGTACAAATCACTCTGTAGCCGTGAATCGTTCGCTAATTGTTCAGTTCAGGATGCCCGATGAATTCACAAATCAGTGGAATCATTGAAATTTGGAACGTCACTAATCAGCAATCAGCGACCGCGAGCTGCCGGCCCGCGCCGGCTCGCGCTAATCATTACGACTATTGTTACAATTATCGGCTCTGACACGATTTAGAATTTGGAATTCGTCTGTTTGCGACTAAACAACGAAATTAAACTGAGCATCAAACCTCTTGTATGCCTAATCTTTAACCGTTCATTTGTTGATTGTAACAAGAGCATTTTAAAATATAAACAAATGTATTTATTCAGATTTGAAGCAACATTACACAAATTATAAAATAATAACTCAGTTACGTTGTTTTATAATTATTTTGACTTAATTAAATTATCTTTATTGTCGACCCGTTCATTACGTTCGGATTTGTAATGACAATTTGTAAAGGACTGTTAAATTATTAACCATAAAGTTAAATTTAAATTATTATTTAATAGCAGTTTACGCAATGCAGCTTGCCCATTAACCCGGTCGATTGTGATAATACAATATTTGTTAAAACAATTTTATTTTCCCGTTGCACCTCTCAAACATGTATGGTAAATTAAATTATTAAAACTTTCGTGAGACATTTCACTATACTACTTAACTCACGTGTAAATCAGTGTCGGTACCGACGAGTGCAGTGAGCGACAGGCCGCGAACGCTCTATAGTACCAATCCCACTCACCCTGAAGAAGAGCCCCAGATGGGCTCGTAACTAGTCTGTACACCGATTTACACGTGAGTTACGTGGTTTTTATAAGTAGTATAATATATGGTAAAATCGTTATAACTTTCTATTAGTTTTATGCGACAAGAAATATTAAAGGTTATTTGAAAAAAGATTTAATAAATTGTTAAATAATTACTTTTAGGCAATAGAAAGATATGAGACGTGTCTGAAATTTAACATCTGTGTATACCAATCATGATAATCATTGTCGTTTAAATACCCGTTTATCATTTTATAGAGTATTTTTCAAAATAACCATCGGCTCAGTCAATAAACATTCAAGCGTGGAATATTCATCAACTTATAATCCCGATTTATCGTCCCAATTAATTATGATGGACCTAAATTATTTATGGCTTCAATAATTTTAACGATCGGTCATATTAAACTTGCAATTTTATTAAAACTGTACAGTTTGAGAGTAGAATTGTGATGTATAAAGATATTGCTTGTGACCGTGCGCCGAAGATCCTTGACACGTGACTTGTTCATTATGCGACCGACAAATAAGCAAGTATTAATACGAACTATAACCACCCTCTATGAAGTGACGTACACGGCTTCATCTAATATTTATTGCACATCGCATAGAATAATAGCAATTTTATTTTACACTATCAACGTGGGAAAGAAAGAGCTCAAATGGAATATTTTAATTAGAGTATGAAAAGTCTTCAGAACACAAAAGATAAAATAAAAACTTTGTTTCTAGAACCGAATTTCGTTGGTTCGTTCGACGTTGGCGAGTACGTATTATTCTTCTTCCGCGAGACGGCCGTGGAGTACATAAATTGTGGTAAAGCAGTATACTCTCGAGTCGCCCGCGTCTGCAAGCGTGACACCGGCGGCAAGAACATACTCAACCAGAACTGGGCGACTTATTTAAAGGCGAGGCTGAACTGCAGCATACCGGGAGAGTTCCCTTTCTACTTCAACGAGATACGTAAGTTTATTCTATTCTTTTATTCTTTAAAAAATTGTCATCTTCCACACTTACGGGTTACACACAAGGCTTTTGTCCTCGACATCAATCTTGAGATCAGACTTAAGCAGATGAAACTCACTGTACCTTTATATTTTAAGAAAAAAAAATGCTTATCACAAAATGTTCCATATTAACGTTAAGATTTCTTATCCAGAATATTCTATACTTAATAAACTCCAAACACCTCGTGCAATTTAGATTTTCGTCTAATCTCAAATACGATCTGTCAATCTTAGCAAACAGTTTCAATAGAAAATACTAAGATTGCAGTGTATACAGTCTAGCCGATTTCTTTAGCTGACTGTAACGTCATACAAGACTGCTTTTATTTAATATTAGTAGAGCTAAGGTTTTTGCACCCTCCTACTCGAATTGCATTCTTTAAATTACTCATGTGATACTATAGGCATATTTTACTCTCGAAAATCCTTGCTACTTGTATGTTCGAGTTACTGCCACAGCTCTACAATATATACGTCAACGATGAACATGTGAATAAAGACATATGTATTTAACTAAATTGAAAGATTTAAAACACTTTTATACAGTAGCAATGGTTTTTATAATAAATATACTGTAAACATTTCAACCTTTAAAATGATATACTGTACCAATACAAGAAAGTATTCTAGGCACTTTAATAAGCAAGCAATAATGTAAGTGAAATTTGTAAAGTCTTCGCGTTATAAACTCGTGACGATAGTACAATGTCATATTACCCCCGCATGTCGTGACAATGTTAACCAACCATTTTAGATTGACAGTTATAATTGCTGAAACTAGTTGAATTGTGGCGGGCAACTTTTGGTGACATCGAGATATAAAGTTCGTGTCACACAATTACGACAATTTGACTTGACTCTCATAACTTTAGGACAAGCAAGAACAAATTAGACTTCGTGACGGTACTTGATAATTTTCCGGCTCAGTTTTTGGAGCCGTTTAATATGCAAATTGTATTTAACTTGTTACCTCTGTAGAATTGTAAAATTTTGAAATCGTCATCTTTAAAAACATTTTCGTGACCTTTTACGAAAAACGAAAATTACAATGTCGTTCATTTTTTTATCACTCCCAAGAGAAGTAATTTGTAAATTATCTTTGTCCATCAAATAATGAAACGGTTTAGTTCTTGGAATAATTATGAATTGTTAATTTACAAAAAAAAAATTCAATGAAACCTTTTTCTCTAAGAAATTTTAATACAATAATTTCAAATGAATTTAAATTATAAAACTATTTATCCTTTTAATTCTTTTACGAAAGTCCAAAAATACAATAAATAATATTGTACGAATTTTAGGTAAATTTTAAATATTCATTGAAAAAAAAACAGTTGTAACGTGTTACGTACATCCTCTACGAGACTTATATTGTCTTTCAACTTCGCCGTTTAATATCACTAATGTGGTCAAGGATTCATTAATTAATTAATAAAAGAAACACTACAACAGTTAGCTGAATACATTTTATTTCTTTGCAAACAGAGAGTATCTACAAAGTACCTGGAGACGATAGCCGCTTCTATGGAGTGTTTACAACCGCCTCCACCGGTTTGATGGGCTCGGCTATATGCACCTTTACCATCGGTGACATCCAAAAAGCTTTCGAAGGCAAATTTAAAGAACAAGCCACATCCAGCTCGGCGTGGCTGCCGGTCATCAGCAGCAGGGTGCCGGAACCGCGGCCGGGGACTTGTGTCAATGATACGTCGTCATTGCCAGACACAGTTCTTAATTTCATCAGGTAAGATTAGTAATGTATATAAAAAAAAATAAAAATTGGACATGACTCAACCCAAAGAAACATTCAATCCAGTAACATTCTTCAAGTTTAATTTGTAATTTTATTCTAAAATCCATCTCATCCAAGTAAAATGACAATAAAAAAAAACAAAAACATACTGTTGCTATGAACTGTAGTTAATAAATTTAATCACTTAAGTAACGTCAAATTACTCTACGATAATCATTCGTTCGTCATGATATTGTCACAAGTGGGTAGAGCGAAAATAGAGCTACAATCGTCGTTTAAACATCACTCCCGGTCTCCCGCGAGTCTGGGACGCCGCGCCCATTGAAATCCACAGGCACTTTTATCTGGCGACACGTCCTGTTAATTATCCGACGCTCTCGCCCCTAGAGTGTTCAATTATTTTTTTTTCTACCCCCACTTTTTCACGATCCTCGTGTGGAAATGTTTGAGATTTTAACACTTCACCTGCAACACCCTGTCTGAAAATAGTTACATGAGTTTTTTTTTTCATTTGCGAGTATTTGAGTTTTAATTAAACGGAGGACGATTTTTGTTATTCGCACCGATACGAATGTTTATAAAGCTACGAAGCGTAGCGCGGCGTAGACACTTCGTAACACCGAAAATTTATGTAACATTCTTGAGGACAAACTCGTAGTGATTTTTTAAATCAAATAAGAAACTTAAAATAGTGACAGAAAACATTAGGACTGAAAATTTTTCTTTTTATTCATGTATTTATTTACTTGTTTTTATAGATCCCATCCACTAATGGACAGTGCGGTGTCACACGAGAATGAGAAGCCAATCTACTATAAGCGAGATCTATTCTTCACAAGACTGGTTGTGGACAAAGTGAGAGTCGACATGCTGGGGCACTAGCTCGAATACACCGTGTACTATGCCGGCACCAGTAAGTACATATAACTATAAAATAATATATAACATAAAGCTGGCACGCTCAGGAACCAATCGGATAATTCTTTTTTCGAATATGTACCATTATTCTTAAATGATAGGCAATTTAACATTACATTACTAACAAAAGGAACTCGTATCAAAAGGTACAGCGGGTAAATAGGAGTGTATATATAGTCTTAATATTTCTGTTTACTAAAAAAAATCCAGATACTGGCCATTTAAAAACCCTTTATGTTATTTATTCTATTTAATATTTTTATATAGAGCTGAATAGAACATAAACAAAGACAGATTTATGTACCAGTGCCTATGTATTTATTAGTATTTATGTTAGTCTCTATAGAACAGGCTCTCCCCATAATCCCAAGGGCATCGTGAAAGCTGACGGTAATGTATACGATGAGCTCGTAACGTAACCTGCCACTGTTTATCACTATTTATACACGCATAGTCTATCTATAATACCCTTTTGTGTGATGCATTACTGTTATGTTGTAGACACTTTAAATCTGCTATAAGTCTGATTACATACATTATATTACATATAAGTATAACTAAAAACTAAC
>JAODUI010000006.1:3769876-3802172 GCA_027563995.1 Papilio gigon | reverse complement strand
CTCGTTGGTCTAGGGGTATGATTTTCGCTTAGGGTGCGAGAGGTCCCGGGTTCAAATCCCGGACGAGCCCAATTTTTGTTACTATATTTAACTACTAAAATTTTATTTATAATTTGTACTAGATACTTTTTTGTTCAATTTATAAATCCATTAAGGTTTGTATTACAATATTTAAAATCAAAATTTAAATTTTCAAATGATGGGTGTCATCAAAGGGAAGAAGGTCGCTCTTTTTTCAGATATGCTATGACCTCATAAAGACGTTAACATACTATAAAAATAATTAGAGCGTTTTTTTGGCTGGTGACCTTAAGCTTTTCGCTGCGCAGTACTCTTCTCCGCATCCGACCATTGTATTCTGAGCAGCGACTTGAACCATATTCCGAGATGATCTCTGCCGAGGACCGCATGTCAGACACACTGGCAAGATGTGGCGATGCCGGTTGCATTCCACTTTGCCGCGTTCCATTACGCAGCCCCGGCCGCTCGCCGCTCGCCGCTCGCCGCTCGCCGCTCGCTGCTCGCCCTTCCGAGAAAACACCGATGTCCCTCTCGCACTAAGCATTCAACTTTATTGCCTATGTTTTGGAATTCTGTTCATTGTTTGTACTTAGCCCGCTTCAATGCGAGTACCTAATGAGGCAACATTTAAACTGGCGAACATCCGGTCAAAGGTCGAACACATTTTTTTGTAACTACTAACTGTCGAACTCTAATTTCAAGCCATACAAATTGGTATCACATGTTACATTTCTAATCTCTAATCAGTTCATGTTATGTGTAAAGGAAACCTATGTTCCATGTCCAGAAACAGACAACACACGGTTTATATGTAATACAATGTACTCTAATCGAACGTAGTCCCGCCGCCGCAACACTCGTACTCCAACCGCTTACATACAGGGTGGTTAACTATTTAATATTCGAAAATCCATTATGGCGTCACGGAGCGTACGCCTTTGAAATAAGAATAAGTGCGAGACGATAAAATTGTCGCCCTCGTGGTCGATGGTATGGTGAAGGAAATCAGCCAGTCGACGATTAATGGAGGCCAGTTATAGCGAACTTCCTGCGCCGGGTGCCGCTCGCTGGGGCCGGGGCGGTACGGTCCGCAAAAAAGGAAACCAAGTCAATCGACACGCGAATCATATTGTCGCCGCTGGCGTCTTTGCTTGGTCATTGCCAATTACCAAAAAACAATAACTATTAAACTCTAGTCTGTCGTACAAATTCACGCTGTGATTAGTTCACTTCTTTATTTAATTAAACTATTAAAACTTTCGTGAGACATTTCACTATATCACTTATAAACTTACAAACTAGTCGGTACTGACGAGTTGCACTTTATTTACTTGTTTATCAAATTACATTTATAAGATTTTGTAATCGTCATTGATTAAATACCTTTATGTAAATTACTTTTAAGTAATTTTTAAACTTGCATGATATATGAATATACATTTTCTAGTCGTTGCGGAAATATTCGTGAGTTCATATTTCATATTTTTTATTTGTAATGGTGACATTGCACTAAATGTTGCCATTGCCGTAGATAGATTAAAAATCTTTTTTGTTTTAATTAAATCTTTAATATTCCGTTGTTAAATTTATTGCCAGTATTGTTTTAATGTTCTCTAACACTGCGCCCATAAAATCACATTACCCTAGCTTCTTATTTCAAGGATTATTTAAAAAAAAAAGTAGAATTCTATTTTTAAAAAGTCTTTGTATTTTGAATAGGTTTTGAGTAAGCTAAACTATTTATGGATTTGTTTGTCGAATCCCAAAAGGCTAGAGAGACTTCTTGGAATTTCTGTAAGATAACAAAAAACCGTTAAACTGAATGGCTGATGGCATGTTTATTATTTTATTACTAAACAAGTGAAATAAGGCGGAGAGATAATTCTCAACAAGAATTCTTAATTTTAGATAGATTCGAGATAACACAGTATTGAAGAATTTCTAACTTGAGTGTTTAGTGTTTAGTGTAACAGTGAGCCGTCTAAACGTTTGCATGACGTTTCTTTGTAGATCAGTTTTATTTATTTTGTCGCGTTCATAAAATAACCAAAACCATAAATTACTATATTACTACTAAATAGGTGAGACAGAGAATTGAGAAAGTTTCATGTTTTTTAATAATTCAATTATTCATTTTTTTTTTAAATAAAATATTAAGTAGATTTTTGTTAGTTTAGTAATATATTTCTTTTAAGCATTCCTGGTAAGCTTGAAAAAGCTTGTGTTTGGTTATGGTTCACTACAATAGTCGAATGGTGGGATTAAAAGCCACGACCGCTAGATCGGTAGTACGTACCATTAACCACTAGGCTATTAGCGTTACCAATTCACTTGAAAAATGCAATAGTAATTGACTTCATTATTATTGAATTATTCAAAATTAAATAAATCAATGAAAATTGCTTAAAGAATTCGCGACCCCTACAACCCTCTAATTACCTAATTGAACAATATTTATTCACCAACAGATGTATTTAGAATGTGCTTAATTAACACAAGGGTAATAAGATATTTCAACTCATTTACTTTATTTTATTTTTCATTTATTCATTTTAACTTTAATGACGCATAACATATTGTTATTATTTACTATCTGGCAACATTTCGCAATAATAAAACTCACTACCTAATTAAATTAGATAACGAAAATGTCTCCATATAGATAATTTTACCACATGTTATTTATTTAACGAGACTGTCCAAGCAATTATAACATTTTTTTTACAAAAACGATTTTAATTAAACGATAATAAGCCCATAATGAAATTTAAAATATGTTAGAGTCTACTCAGCAACATAACAACCCACTTGTTACAATGTCTTGCTTTGAATACTTTTAAACGATATCGTAAAGTCTAAAGATTTCGTTAATATAAAAGCTTTTCATACTGACCTTTTCCTACAGAAGGTCGGCGCAACATGTACTACTTATAAGCTAGTTTAAAACACTAATATGTCCTATTTTCATAAAAGTTATTTAGTCTCTGCTATTATTCAATGACCGGTGGATGTGGTTGCTTTTGGGCGCGGCATTTTAACAGATAGAATGACAAGACCACGCTTGTTATTTGTCATTTTTGTGTTATTTATATTGTTAGGAATTATTTACTTAGGAGTTATTTAGAAAAAATAGATATAAAAGTGTTGTGTTGGCAACACCAAGGATGTTAATAACATAGAGCACTATATATAGTAATTGCAACTTTGGTCGGTTGCTATGGTAACAAGTGAGAATAACGTCGGAAGCTTGAGTACCAAAGCGGGAGTATTTTGCCATTGTTTGAGAACTAAAGTTAAATTCATAACTTGGTCATCCGTTATTTTGACGCTTATAAAAATATGTGCAATTATGATTGCTAAAAATATAAATTATAGTAAAATACAATATTCAAACGACAATCACTCTCCACAATACAATCGGTTGATTATATATTCTACCATACATCTCTGTCATATCTGAACTCACCTTTCTTACGCATATCCCCTTGCATGCAATCCATTCACGCCTTCTTCGGTCTTCCTCTATCTTTATAGCCATCCACATTCAATCTCATTAACTTTTCAAGAATGTTTAGTTATTGTTTTAAATAATTAATTAGTTTTTTACATGATATATCGCAGTTAAATATGAACTTATTATAGTGAGTCAGTTTAACTCTCATTGAGGAAAACTTCTCATTTAGGTAAGTAAAACAACATAAGTGTGAGCTCACTAATACTATTGTACGGATGTCTTTAAATAAATAAAAAAACGGAAGATGCAAGTAAGAAAACATACTCGTATCTTATTACTAGTGGTTATTGTTTTTAATTAAAAACAACTTCGACACATTAATTAACTTTAATTGTCTGTCACGTTCATCGGGACGTGTTGCCTTAAAATGATTAAAAAATTTTCGCTTAAATTATATTTATCATAAGATTTGGAGAACTACAATATTGATTCAATTTATAAACTTGAGTATGAATAACGAAAGAATTTGTTCACCGTATGAGATATGAAAAATTCTTTGTCAAAATCATCACATTTTATTTAATGTGTATGATATCAAAGTGATATTAACAAAAACTTCTTAACATACCAAAATATTTTGTCGACTTTTTTTTTAAATTGTGATTTGAAACCAGGACATGTGATGAGGCGGCCGCGGCTAGACAGCGAGGTCATACCGACTTGAGAATATTTATAAGTATTTATTTAAATTCAGAATTAATATACATATTGTCACTCATAGTCATAATAACATTTACTGTTGGATGACTGACGTTTACCATTCAGGGTTATTGACCCTGTAAAATGTTGACAAATTGCACAAAGACAACCAAACATAACGATCAAATAACAATAATAAACAGACGTCTTAATCGCTAAAATAACATCGATTTATGGAAAAATATTATCATATTTCTAGTTTTAAATTGTTTACGCAATGTCCGCTGCTAGCTTGTACGCTTGGCCACCGGCCGGCGAGCACTGCGATAAACAGCTGACGAAGATAACTGATCGGCTAGATAATTGATTCCGAGTGTCGACACTAAGCCTGAAACCGATACACGCTTTAGATTGTCAGCAACCTTATAAAACGATACATGAATGCGATATATCTCGACGCAAACCACGCATTTATAGAATGTAACAAATGTACACCGAGACTGAGTTAGTTTCAACGTTCACCGCTATCCTTCACACGCATTCCCGACTATCTTAGAAGTAAAGCAAAGTGAAAACGGGAGCGTTTTATCAATTTTCTTTTTCTTAATTAGCATGACTGGCTAGTTCGAAAATATTACAATACCATGACATTAGGCATTTAAGTTAAACATTTTACAGCGGGATTGAAATAAAATATGTTAATTATGTTGATAGAAAAAACGAAATTAATTATCATTAAGGGTCGCTAAAAATATACCTCGTATTTAGAGACATTGAGTAAAAAGTAGACACTTATGTGGCTGTAAAGGCAACAAGGAACTTTTGAATGTCAATTTCCATCGTACTCTAGTCAAAATCATTGCAGCCGTTTCGGAGATTAACCGAAACAAACGCGAAATTGTTTTTTTTTTTTAAATATTTCATACAAATACTCCAATTTTATTAACTGTATAGTTTATATGCTAGCTGTTATAAGCTAGACATAACTAGGTGTGCTTTATATATAAGTAGGTAGGAAAGTACTCGTTACATATTTGTATTAGGCGGCCGTCGGGCGGTGCGTTTTAAACAAGTTATTGTGCGGCGAGTAACCGGCATGGATATCCCAGTTTTTTAAGTAATTAACGACGCGCCTTCCCATATAGGTTAAATTTCACACACTCAGCACTCAGTGGGAAAATCGAGACGTTCGTAATTAACCGCTGTCGTCTCGCCGCTCCGGGTATACAGGACCGGGTAAGTACTGTGCTGTGGTCACATTTATAAAAATCAATCCTCGGAATTCATCTCATTTTGTAAATACTAGAAGAAGCGAGACTCGAGCCGGCGATGGCCGGCGAGCGAGCGAGAGAACGCGTTATGTATTATTATTCGAGCGTCGAATCGGGAGAAACCTGCGTGCGGGCCTCACGGGCGGCACCGCACTCCGCGCCGCCCGCTCCCCCGCCGATCATATGTTCGTGAGCGAGGCGCGCGCCGGCGCTCAGCCGCTCACTGCGAGTCGCGCACTCGTCGCTGCCGCAACACCGCCAGTGGCGCTCGATCAGCTGTCCGCGCGGAGCAGCGCTTGCGAGTCTCGCTCCCGTGTCCCGGCCGGCCGCAGTGCGGTGCGCGATGGACTTGCTGTGCGAGGAACGCGTCAGCCCGAGAAGTTTAAAACACGAAAATTCTATTACCCCGTTCGTTGTTTGTACCCAAATAGCGAACAGAACACTTACAATTTTTAACGCTTTTTGTCAACTCACAATTTATTAACTTTTAAAAGCTTGCACTCAAGCTTTTAAGCCGCGCGCTGTATTCCTAGCAGACGGATGCTATTTTCCAGTTTTAATGGGCCAACAAAAAACTCTTCATGGTTTCACTATAGAGGGTTTACGTTTATCTACTCAGTCAAGCCTAATTTTAAAAAGAAATTTAAATCTTGAAATACATAGAATTAAAGAAAGTTTCTAAAAATGTACAGGAGTATATTTTACTTCCTATCGCTTTTCTATAAACATAGCTCGTGTTAAATTGAGGGATATCATGTCCAAAATTAATTACCAGAACTGCTTTCCGGACGATTAGGCAGGCGCATTTAATCGTTCACGAACCAAAACTATTAAATTTCCTCCAGAACTTCGTCCACGTGCAGATTCCGTCGAAGTCATGTGCATACATACATTAATGTATATCGATAAAAAATAATAGTGATTACTTGGACGTGGCATGGAGACCACAGCGGCCGCAGTGCCCTTCGGCGCGTGAGTACAACCGAACTCGCCTCACGTCACATTTCTATCTCGGCACAAATTCGGTCCGTCGCACCGCTCTAAACAACGCCTCCGAGTGCTAATTTTCGGCCATGTTGTTCCAATTTTCACCAATTTCCCTCGGAAATCGCTCGCAACCCCGTACCCCGTAAGAACCCGTACAGAATGGATTAAACTCACGTAGATATCTAACGAAGGGGGAGTTCGTTTACTGAACAACTTTTACGAAGGCGAGCTCCGGTTCGAGTTGGCGTTTGAAATGCTCGTGCGGAATATTAAATTGTTTAAGCGTTACCTTTGACGTTCCCTCATGTGCTTTAGCCACGTACCGTGATAATTACTCTAAGTTAATCTGCATAATGTAACTTTGGCTCCGTTTTCAATAGCAACGTAAAGGCTTTCGTCGAGCATTATCACATTGTAGCAACGGGAACGTTTCATTACGGAACTTCAACGAGCAATAAAATATTTAAATTTAGCTAATTTTAACGACAGTCGCGCTTTGTAAACGGTCACATATATTAAGACCGCAACAAAGAGCACAAAGAGGAGCGAAATCCGCATTCCCGAAAATCAGTTGCACTCTTAGTTCGCTATTATTTACACTGCGACCTGAAATAAGTTGTGAGAAATGTCACCATCGTAAAGAGCTCGTGGAGCTCCGTGAGAAAGTATAGTTTACTTTTTCTATAAAGAGTTCTGTAGTAGTTTGGTGTCGGGCGCGATATTGCTTCCTTGGCCGGGCCACTTGGAATGCTCAGTGCGTTATTATATGCATTAAAGGGCACCGTCCGCGCCCCGGCGCCGCGTGGTGGCGCGAGCCTGTAGCCACGCTCGAGGTGGCGGCAGACAATGAGAAACGAGCGAATGATGTACCCGCAATGCGGGCCCTGTCTTCCTCCATTCCATTTGTTTTATCACGCCTAAATCACTGTTGCCAGACAACTTTTGTGCGCTTTTCAGACGTTCATAAAAGTTTGACAACGCTCATATACACACACGAGAGCTCCGTTTGTCAATGAGAGGGAACCGAGCTATCAAAGACGTTAAGAGTATTTAGAAGTTAACGAAGTTAATTAAATTCCGCGAGTTAGACGTCAACGCCGCGACTCTTCAGTATCAAGGGCGCCTTTGTTAATAAACAAACACAATATTAATGTTAACGTATCTCTCAAACGCAGTTCCCATGTTAACAAGAGACTTGAAACTTAATTATTTCGTGTCTGTCTTATAAAACAATCGCTTATAAGGGTAGTCTATTTATAAATACACACATAGTACCGATACTATCTCGCACTGATAACCGCACGAAGTACTTTAGTATCGATTCCCAAGTATTTTGTTTAGAAATTACGTACATTTTCAAATGTTTTTTTTAATAATATACGACTTTATACAAGTTTGAATACAACGATGTCATATTAATATTTGTTCAAATCTTTCAATTCCAATTTCGTTTGAATTAAAGAAATGTAACAGTCATCTGCGTACATTTTCATTTCCACTTCTGTCTAGAAAGAAAGGATATTAAATTATCATTTGCTAGGATAGAGAAAAAAACAAGGAAGATATATGGGAAATGAAATCGTAGGCTGTAGCCGACGGGCCGAGCTTTGACGCCAAATGCTTTGAAAGCTTCTATTAAAAACGATTTAAAATTCACAGTCAGCTTAATGGTCGAGTCACCGTAAAGTGATATCATTTGGTGACCTCATCGCAGCATACGAAGTCGCGTATGCTCTTTGACGTATGCAATTCAATTATCTTCGTTTTAATATAACTCCACTACGGTATGCTCGACGTAACACTAATGTACTTAAAAATTAACTCTTATACCAAACCTTTAACTAGAAGTTCACATCTGACTTACGTATGAAATAGATTAATTGTAATTTATATTAAATTCTATATTGTAGTATGGATTAGTCTCAATATTGATACGTTCCTAATTACCGCTTATTTGAATCGAAACATAATCATAGATTATTTTCTATTTGAAATACAACAGCTTAAGATGTTTACAATAAATGTTATAACTAAAGCCAACAACACACGTTCAGTTGTAACTAAACCATACAGTTAAAACTGAAGGTGTGTAGTAGGTATTAGTTCTTTGCAACACTATAAATATTGTTTATGTGCCTGCTGTGGCCGTTTACATGCGCTATGTACGTACAACAAGCAATCTCCAAACTCACTGATTGAGACTTAAATGCATAGATAGTCAGTAAAGTTTCAGACGCCGGGGCAAGTAAACCGCCGTCACATATCATTTTGTTAGACCGCATTTCATGTTTATGGAGAAACTTGGACTTGATGCACTTAAGCAAATGGGTTTCCGATACTTATAAGAGTGTTCGCAGCGGATCGCTAAGGTTTATGCATGCAAGTTATTTCGAGGGTTATTATTCACTTCGCTACGGACGTTCGTGTTTTAGATAAGTTGGTAAATGCATAAAGCTGAACCGCCGTGTTGTTAGTGGCTATCAATTACTGCTTATATTGACTACAAACATAAATTGTTTTACTATTGTTACTTTTTTCGGCAAACAAATTATGAGCCTAGTTATTTTTCAACAAGAAAAACAAATCACAAACGACACTGTATGAAAACAGATGGCAAAGAAACATTCAAATTAAAACAAAAAAAACGGCAAAGTTTGGAGTCCTCTCAAGTTCTATAGACAAAGCTTACAGCTATATTTTCTCAGCCTCAACCAGATTGACATTGGTTCTACTGTGTAGTTTGGTCATATCTACACTTCCAATGAAATTCCGTCGTAAAATATGTACATTTATACCGAGGGTTCGAACGAAGTGTTACAAAATCAAAATCAATTCTATTCTCCAGCGTGACATTGAGTGACAGCTATTGCTGAACAACAAAGCAATTAGCAATCGTCTTAATTAGCATTCAAATCGCGTCGGACGTGAATAAACATTGATTTTTCGCTCCAAAACTGTAGGGCGGAGGTAGCAACCGAGCAGGGGAATACTAATGCGTTCACTTCGGAACGCTTATCGCGCCCGCTAACAGCACCAACGTTTTTTGCATAAAACATCTCATCAAAGGATTGCTAAGGTGCCACAGTATATTGAATATCAAAAGGTGCACGGTCGAGAAAGTTCCAGGGGAAGGCGGAAGCAGTCGCGGCATCCCTAATGTCGGTCGCCGTCAATTCCTCTTTTAAAATACACCTATGGAACGTGTCCGGAATAAGTACCGCAAAGTTTTCTATACAATTTTTGATACTGATTCAATTTCTATGGAATTTTATTTTTAAAATGTTATATCGGTGGTGTGTTGAAAATTTATCGAGGGTGCGTAAATGGTTTTATTCAATATTTTTACTTAAAGGAAGTGTCAAAGTGAGTCTGTTTTAAACATCAAAAATATACCGAGCAAGCAAGTTTAAAAATATATATTTTATCAATTTGTTGACAAATAATGTAAAGCAGTTTATTTTAGAGTATTTTTTTATTTTTACTCATTTTTTTCGTAATGATTACATGGGACCAAGAATATGTAAACGTCGCTATACGATTTGAATTCTCCCAACACAAAGCATCATGTCAGCGTCTTTCTAAAGCTATTGTTACGTCATTAAATCTTTACAATGACAAAGAGAAATAAAGATGACTACACATCATATTCATATTGATTAGAAACAAATTGTACAGTATGAGCCGGATAACCGGTCCCGGGTCGGTCCTATGATAGTCGCATAAAATTTGTAACGACGAATCTCATAAAATTGGGACGAGAGCTCGTGGGCAAACGTTAAAAAGCCACGCTCTTCGATTTACGGCACTCATAAAATACATATTGCGATTCGTGATAAAAGTCCCAATCGAATTTGTTCATGCTGTCAATATCGGAATTTATCTCTTCTAATTTAGGTATTTAACGAGGTATTTCATTGTGCGTTGCGTCTTGTTGCGTGTTTCTTGCTATACTATTTTATATGTATCATAAAAGAATTAGATTAAACGCCAATAGTCTAATGGTTAAGGGTGCGGATTTCCGATCACGTGGTCGAGAGTTCGAATCCCGCCATTCGACTATTGTCATGGATATCCTAGTAAAATAAACGTTAGTAAATTTACGAAAATTAGCTAATAATTTAATTAAAAAAAATAAAAAGAAGTACCATATTGCTTTTCTGCTATTTTGAAAACCATAATCGACTAGCACCATAAATTGCAAAAAGTACAAAACCACTACAAAACAGGTGTAGTAGAGGCCCCGAAGAAATCAGTAGCTTTCCTCTGTTCTTAATAAATATTACTTCTTATATTTTACTAAAGAGGTCTTTTGTGAAAATGAAACAAAACAAAACAGTTTGAAAATCGAACATGTCGGCAAATCTATTCGTTAAACGGGGACTTCTTTATGAAAAGCAATAAAGATGTTAGAGCTACTTTGTGTTTGGGAATTTATACTTTCTGGAGAAATAAAACTTACATTGTTCGGGGATCGCAAAAAAGTTTTCACTTAGGCACGTCGATGCGAACTCTTTATTGGGTTGAGAGATTAGTTCTGTTCGGTCTGGTGTTCGTATGAAATAAATAAAAACATTTCAATATTCCTCGGTTAATATATACGTATTGTTACTTCAAATATGTCGGTAAAAAAATTATTCGAGTTAATTACCTTTGTAACGTGAAAACATTTTCCTGTCTTATTCCTTAGTATAAGGTTAAACCGACCAGCATGAGACAGATTGTAAATGGCTGCAGTACACTAGATAATTTGTCTCCAAAGACTAGATGATTTGGTCTCCCTTTGACATTTCCGTGCGAGGATTTCTCGTTTGACATTTTCCCGGTGAATTTCCTTATGCGATTCGTAACTGTTCACGATATTCCTGAGAGAGCCGAGCCGACCCATCAAACCTAATATGGAATTGTTTAATTATTTTGCCACTCTGTGTGTGATAGGAATTAATGATACAGTGATACATAGAATATACCTACAGAGAATGTGAAATAGATGGATAAGATCATACTGTTGATTTCAACAGTCTCTAACCTTGTTTAATAAAGTTGTCTTCTTTAGATTCTACAAACAGATTTTGAGGGTGTTTATGTGTGCAATAACAATATTACTGTGAATCAGATGTGATGTAGGTAAAAGGTGGAAGATATTCTAAACAGTAAAGGATTCATTTTAGTATAGCATATGAAAAAAAAAAGGTTTTTCTATTTTACAATGTAATGGGACTTGTTTAACGTATCTTTACAAAAGATATAGTGTAATAAAGTAGTGAATCCTTTGTTAGATCACGCTCAAATCGATAAGAAAACATGTAGAAGCGAGGGCCCTCAAAGAAGGCTAAATATTGGTCTACATCACAGAGCACTTAACACGCGCGCGCCCGCTCCGGGAGTCTTCAGTTGACACGATTACGCATGTAAATCTAAGTTTGCTTAGGAGTTTTGACGAGAAATGTAAAGGAAAAGAGTGTTGTACGTTTGCCAAGTTTTTACGATTCAGTTTATTTGAAGACTTAAATGGATGTTTCGGTTTTAGCAGTAAAAGATTTTTACGATCGGCTCGAGTGAGAGAATTTAAAAAGACCAGTTGGAACATTCACTTTATTATTCACTATTACCGCAAGTAATACACATACGTGTTAAATATAATTATTTATGTTACGACACGTTAAAAATCTTCATCTATGTACCTACGTGTATAGAGGAAGCAGGCTAATTGTACAAATACTAATGTTTATATGCCCTCAAGAGACATAAAATTCTATAATGAATTAATCTCGAAATGAGAATGCTAGCTTTATAAAACAAACAATGTTTAATAGACAATATGATGTCTTCAATTGAGGTATTAACACGTCTTAGTTACTATAAGGTTAAGTCATTAAAAATCAAAATTCATAGAGAGACTTTCTAAGATGGAACTACAAAATTACTGCACTTGAGTTTGTCTTTTTTTCTAATATGTTTTTAAGTCATGATGAAGGTGATAAAGTAGATATAGTATAATTATCGATAGTTTTGAATAAAGAGCTTGTAATTCGTACGTCTACAATCTACTTATGCGATACCTTAACGCTTAAATCATGTTACGGGGACCTAGTAAACAGATTTGCGTCGGAAACATCTGCCTCCCTCTTTTGGTTGCTGGCAAATACGTTGAATGTTTAGCCTAAATGCTTTCTCTTGTACATGCTATTATCACATCAGGTGTGCACTCAAAGATATCTGATTTACGATACGTTAGTAAAAAGGAAACTGTACTGTCAAACTGTATTTTATCACAGTAAAACTTTTTGAAACATGTATTAATAAGTGCTAATAATCAAATGGTTAAGGGTAAGGATTTAGTCCTTTGTATTTGCCGCTCCAAGGGCACAAAAAAAAAACCAATAAAAGGATTGTACAGTTATATAAGGAGCTATAAATTTAAATTCAGGAACACAGAACTGAATGTATAAATATAATTAAAGCAAAAAAGAGAGGCATAAAAATTACTAATAAAAAAAGGGTACGGGTTACCGATCTAACGGTCGTCGGTTTGAATCCCTACATTCGACTATATAGTTCACGACAATAGTCGAATGTAATATATGTATGTATGAATGTAGTATAGTGAACTATATAGTTTACAAGCTTTTTCAATCTTACCTAAAACGGTTACAAGAAATATTTGTAAATTAACACAAATCTAGTAATTTTATTTTAAAAAAATCTCCGTTTTTAGGACAACGAAGTAACATAAACATAATAACAATAGACAGGACATTGCGAAACAAACCGCTCTATAAAAAAATATGTTAACGTTAGTCACGTTTTACACACTGAGAAGTTACGGTCTTTTTACTTCTCAGTGACTGGCTATATTTAATTTTTTGAAGGAAATTATTTACAATGTCCGCTCTATTGTCTAAGATAGTACATGAATCTGTTTCGTTTATACTCGTCACTTATCACTCAAATAAAATCAAAAAATAACAAATGATATTTGATGTAAGAATAAATCGATTGAAATCATTACCGTAGTACTAATCGAATAAAGCTATTGAACGAAGACGAGTGAACAATTTAAGCAAAAGCAATTCCATCATTCCATGTCAAAGGGCTCCGCGGCAATAACATGTAAGTATGGAGGCGTAGTTAATGGGCGGAGTGTGTTACTTCATACGATATTCAGCGAACATAATTACTTGCGCTTGTTTGCGTCAATCTGAACCTTTGCCGCAATCGGTAAAACTAATAGGCTGTGACGTCACATCCTTCCGTGCCTACGTCTCCTTATATATCGACGTACTTGAATTAATAGTTCTACCTTTATTTGTAACTACTTCAATACTGTTCACGTATTTATAAACTATGTAGGACCGTAATGTATCGACGTGTCCTACGTGTAAGATCGTAACTTGTTTTTAAAGAAAAGTTATTTAGGTTTCCATTTTGGTAATAAAGATGTGTGGATGTAACTTGTTTAAATCATTACATTTAGAATTGGACATAGTCCTAATATACTAAGACACATTACTGTATTAAAATGGCTCTTGTGAAAAATTGTATACTAAGAATTAGAATGATATGGGTAGCAATCGACGTGCGTAAGGTCGAGCAGTGGGCCGCAGCTGACAGTCGCAGCCGATCAGAACGCACGTCTACGGTCACACGTACGTTTATATTATTGTATGTAACCCGGTTAGGTAATTTCGCTACATGCCTCTAATCCAATTAGCTATTAAGATTCGTGTCCTGAATATTAATTTAATCGTGGTTCGGCCTTTGTAAGTAAACTGCAGAGGGTCGGCCTGACCTGACACACAATGGAAGCTTTCCCGCTCTAAATGGTGTGGCTACGTGCCCAATACGGTTTCAGTTTGTGAAGATTCCGTGGAAAATCTTTTTCTTCGTTTTTTTTTTATTTCGTTCGGATAAAACTTTCCGAAAACACAGGTCGCCTTCTTTATGAGTTGGCGAAGTTTATTTTAGTATTCGAGGACCTGTTTAGATTGCAAAGCAATCCGGGAAATAAATTGGATTTTTTTTTCTAACTTAACATTTTTATTTATCCAATGTTTTTAACTTAAATAAAAGTTAAGTTTATGTATCATTTTATATTTTTTTCTTTAGATAATATTCGAATATGTACAAAGCTTTCGTTTCATCTCCACGTGTGTAGTTTAGACAATTAATTCTGTACTGGTCTTGACAATAACAAGAGTAATTAAAGTTGACAACCCGAGTTGTGTATTGTGTAATATGTGTTAATAATGAAATACACAATAACCGAAATCACAATCGTTTCGTAGTTTGTAAAGTGTAAGAGAAAAGACTTTGCCTCTGTTCCGATCAATATCTCAACGTGCGCGGTGACTTCCCGCCGATGAGGACTCAAATTAATTGACGGCCGTCTCTTTGATGCGCCCTTACAATTTATCACTTTGTTGGACAAGCTATTTATAAATGTACAACGTTTTGATTTCTTGAATTATTACGTCGTTTTAACTAATTGCGACGTTTTCAAGTGATGGAAACGGGACGCGAATTTATTAAGACCTTTATTACTTATTCAAGAAGGATAACGAGGAAAGTACAATACTCTACTTGTCTACCTTTACTGATTATTATTAATAAAAGTAAATATTTGCTTCAATTACTTCAACAATAAAGAGCTTCTATATAAACAGTTATGAATGCATGATATGATCCGTGCAACAATGAATTTGACCACGACAGTTAGATACGATGAAATACCAATATTTAATTGGTCATAATTAGTTTAATTATTTTATCCATTATGTTAAGATTTAGTAGAACCTCATGTTGTATATGTATATAAATAAGAAATGGTAAACAACCAAAGTGCAATAAACACGGCCAGGCCTCGCAGACCTCACTAATTGATCCCCGAACGTAACGAACCATTTTAATTTCTTCGTGCGGTGAGACGGTGCCCTTCGGGGTCAGATTCATCAGGGGAATACCCGAACCTATTAATGTATTGTTAACCATTTCTATATACCCCATGTCAATGCCTAACCAAAATATATTTTGCACATTTACTTTTGTTTTTTATTTACAAAACGAATTTAATTTTATTACCATAGAGAGTAAAGATTGTTTTCTTTCTAATGTGAAAACTTTATTCAATATAACATACATATGAAACCTTTTTAAAGATTCGTTGAACTCGAACACTCGAATAAGTCCTAAAGTATTTTTCTTAGAAGAAGAAAGTACCTAAATACTTCATCTAAGAACAATCATTACATAAAGTTTACATCATTCCAGTCAAATGATTGAAACCAGCGCTGGAGTGTACTCTGGAAAAGTGTAAACCAACACAAAGTGCAATCTAATGAGGCTACATATATTCCACTTGAAATCCAGTTCTGATTTCGATTGCAAGATTAGAATAATGTAACCATTAAATTAGTTGGTAATATTATGTTCGCGGAATAATAACTTATTTGTTTCAGACGAGGGCAAGATTCATAAAATCGTACAATGGACTCGCAATGGAGACAACCAGTCGGCGTTATTAGACATTTTTGACGTCACACCCGGCGAACCGATTCAGGTATGTAATCCACAAAGTTTATTGATTTGGAAGTTGCATACATATTTTATCTGTTGTCACTGAATGAATTACAATATATATTTTTATACAAGCCCTTTATCAAAACTTGTGGTAAATCGAACTAAAAGCATTCGATTATTTGCAAAATAACAAAGCTACAATAATAATGTAACTTCTTTGTGGTTGGAGAAGCGTTAGAAGCACGCCGAATTCACCATCTCTGTCGACCCCACCACTCATACTAATAGTAAATATAAAAAAAAATATTCAAATATTACAATACTGATAGAACAGACATTACGACCAGATTGCTTAGCAGCATGCTTAGCAGCATAATTTTAAACAATCTTAAGTAAATCTTTTTGCTCATACAGTTTAGTTCAGTGTTCCTCTTATTCATATTTGTTAATATCATTGATAACAATATACTCACTCAGCAGCGGCGCGCAGTGACAACGCGTAGGTTGTATTGATTCAGTATATAAATAGCTCTTCATAATTCATACATTATAAGTTAATAACTAGGCACATGAAAGAGCCACCTGAAAGCTTTTGAATGGCTTTGACTTGAGATGCTTTTACCTACTTAGTTGTACAATTTCCGTATTAAACTTAACTTGCTAGTACTAACTTATGTTAAGGATATGCTAGGTTGTTTGATATGCCACGGCACCAGAAATTATATTTAATAATGACTTAATATTATTATAAATGTATATCAAATTAAAATACTTAAAAAAGCTTTATGAATATATTTCTAATTGTTAAAAAATATAGTACAATATATTTCCAAACAATTTTGAAATTAAATGAATCGCTAATAGCGTAATGGTTAGGGGTACGGACTTCATACCTAGCGGTCGTAGTTTCGAATCGTGAACCATATCCTAACACAAGCTTTTTCAAGCTTAGCAGGAATGCTTACATGAAATGTTAGTAAATTAACAAAAATCTACTAATATACAACTAAAAAAAGTGAATAGAAGATAACTACTTTGAAACGGCATTCCGAGTTATTTGATTCTAATTTTAAAACAGATTTCTTAGTGACTGACTGAAAAAGGTCTGTTAGTAAGTTTGCACAGAATAAAGACTGGTTGTTCATGCAGGCGATGGCATTATCCCGTGCGCACGGCTCGCTTTACGCTGCGTCCGACCGACGCGTGTTGCAACTGCGCTTGGCGTTGTGCGCGAGACGCTACGACGCGTGCGTGCGATGCGCCCGCGACCCGTACTGCGGCTGGGATAGAGACGCTGCCGTCTGCAGGGAGTATGTACCCGGGTGAGTGTACATCATGTTCTTTTGCCGTTTCTTACCTATACTGATCTATGTGTGGACTTCAAAACCTCGTATAGGTAGCCGTAACCCAAGAGTGACTTTTCAGGACAGCAATTTTGGAGTATTTTATTACCAAAGAGTTCTTATGTTAGGACTGATTTACATTTGAAATCTTTCATTTGTAAAATGTTTTACTTAACAGTTTTGAAATGCAAACGAGTTATGCCCTAAAAATTAGGACCCGTTGTTATACTGAAGTCTAATTGCGTACTCTATTGGCATGTATATCTAATTTCATATTATTCTCTAGATTGATCCAAGACGTTGCGAACGAGACTGCGGATATTTGTGACTCGTCGATATCCCGTAAGAGCGTGTCAGCGACGTGGGGTCAGAGCTTGCATCTCGGCAGCTTCGTCAAAATGCCGGAGGTGTTGCAGCCGCGCGCCATCACCTGGTACCACTACTCTAAGGAGAAGGGACGACATCCTATAACATTCAAGTTTGTAACTCAAATTTACACTCCTTTATCCTTTATTTATCCTATCATGGGGTACCATCTCATATAAAATATGTTTAGTACTAAAACGTAGTTACAGATGGCGCTACCGTCAACATTTTAGCAATTTAATTTTATCACCAAATGAGTAATATTAATTAGCAACAAATTTCAGCTCAATCGGAAACCAGGAGAGGATCAAATATAACTTGCATATTTTGATTACAGACATACATAGTTACAATAGTTAAGAAAATGATTTCTTAAAATTGTTCGCAATGTTCCGACAATACTTTTATAAGTACTATTTTTATATTATCCACATTTCGACTTTTACTGACGTACGAAACATCCAATGATGATGCAATGTCATTGGGACAACAAGCGACAACAGTATCCTTGGTGTCCCAAGTCACAATAGATGGCATTAATAATAAAACACATTTTAGAAAAATGTAATATTTAAATTATTATTTTATAACGTTATTTACACAAAAAAAAATCGATACGTATCGTATTATTTGTGAAAAGTGGTGCCATCTATCGCACATTCGAAACAATAAAATGTAGTCAGAGGAACAGCAAGTTTTATGGTGTAACCATTTCTTTGTTCTAAGTGGTGTCTCTGTATATTATCTGCTTTGTCACATTTTGCTCGGTCTAAGCATAATCTTTCATTATAAGTCAAGTTTTAAGTTTATAAAATTAAACGTCAATGCATAATTTAAAGATTGGCTCTTTTCTTACAATATTTAATATATCAAATTCTAAATTAACTCTTTAAAAATTAAAGTATTGTTCACATAGAAAAATGACTACTACACGAAACATTTTTTATTTCGCAACAAGCATAAACACTTATCCCAACAACTATTTAATCGCAAAAAAGAGTGTTGAAACTTGTACTTTTGTATGTTTTATTACGTGAAACTAATCCTTCAAGTGAATTAATGCAAAGCTCAAAAAAAAAAACTGCAGACTTGACGCGCTTACCGAAAGCGATTTAAATATCAACACGAAAAAATTTCGTGTGTACTTGCTACTTACATTACGCCCAAATAAATTATACACGTATGTCATAAAACCACCCGGCCATAATGAAGCTCAAAGTTCCCCCCTCACCTGTACGATGGAAACTTTTTAAAGCGTTAAATTTCCTCCAAAACATTGAACGAGCCCATATTATTACCGGCGGCGAAACGAAACACCGAATAGAAAACGAATGCTCAAAAGGGTATTTTCGAAAAACGTTTAAGGCAAAAGAACACGCGTGCAACTAAGTTAATTAGTGTCTTTCGAATGTACAGTTATCGCACTTCCTCTTGTATAATTAAAATGCAAGGGGCAACGCGGAATCAAGGCTTTGTTTGTCGAGTTTCATACGCCTGTCCTCTGTTTTACTGTTCAAAGGGGGTGAAATTAGTTAAAGCTCCCAGTGCTTTTGGAAATGCTTGAAAGTGTTTTTTTTTTATTTAATTAACAGTCGTTTTACGTTCACACACCATCTTCAAACGGAATATTTCAAACTATTCATTAACTCTTTAAACTTCTTAGTAAACTAGGCAGGGACCGTATAAATTAAAAGAATGTTTTTTTTTAATTTCATAGCTTGTTAACAAACAAAATGTGATGTTCTTTTGTTTATTACAGCAAACCAGAGAAATACATCGAGACGTCAGAACACGGCTTGCTCATAATATCTGTACACGAGGGAGACGCGGGCAGATACGACTGCTGGCTCGGGGGATCGCTGCTCTGTTCCTACAACATCACGGTCGACACTCATCGGTAAGTAAAAACACCTCACCATTACTTTTTATGTAATTACATATAACAATTATACCGTGCATGTTTCTCTCAACTCCATTGCTTTTAAATTCCTAATGACTTAATATAAAACATACGTATTTCTTTCCAGATGTTCTCCTCCAGAAAAGAGTAACGAATATCAGAAGATATATTCAAATTGGTGTCATGAATTTGAAAAATACAAAACCGCTATGAAAACTTGGGAACGGAAACAAGAGGTAAATTACTTTTTTAGGAACGAAACATGTTGTAGGATGTATGTTATTAACATGGTCAATATATATTTTTTTCGTTTCAGCAATGCGCTCGTCAAAATGACTCGAATCAGAACACGCATCCAAACGAAATAGTGTGATAGCTCCTGAACATCGCCTATCTCATGTTCCAGTCGGTTAATTACTATGCAGGAGCGATCCCAGTCCCCCACCTGTCGGCCGCCCTCAAATACTTCAATATATTCTCGTGAGAACATCCGTCAATAATCCGCTCCAAGTTAAAGTGAATTAGCGACTCAATAGATTTTACTTGAGCTCAATAGTGGTAAAACTCTACATAGATTTTACATTCAGTGACTTTAAAAACAAATGTGCACCGACTTCATGAGAAGGTGATTTGACGAAAATGAACAATTGAAATTGTAATTGACGTGCGTTGTTGGACACGGGTTATAGTGGTCGGTTCAAACTTCGTTCTTTGAATAAGGTAGAATTTTAGGTAACTGATGTATTAGTGTACACATTCATGCATTCTGAGTGCTTTATGACAAAGTAATAAACCTGTTTTTAATTTTTCAAACCATATATCAACATTCCATAAGTTGTGAACTACTAAAGTAATTATTCATTTATTAGATCTGTTTGAACAAAACCTTTCCTAATATTCGACGTAGCATTTTTTCAGTGTATTACTTGTTCATGATTGGAGTATATTAGTGTAATATGTCTTCTGTTTTGTGACTAGATATATTATAAATTCGATATCAGGTCGTTAGTGAAACAAGCTTAGAATACCTGTGTACTAATGAGAGAATAAGATACGTGTGCGTCGCGTGGCCCGCGTGACGTCACACCGTGGCCGCCATTCTGAATCTCCGAGGGTTGTGGGAGGGTATGCCTCATTATTTTCCCCTATATGTGTAAATAGTTACCCTAATTTCGATCTACTATACCTATTAAAGTAAGTACGTATAGGATGCACGTCCTTAATTATAATGAATATAATTTAAGCCTGTGATATAAACAAATTTGGTTAGAAATGTTATTTTTAAGTCGATGTCAAATAATGAAATGATAAAAATTTAACGCTAAATTATTGTTAAAAAGTACAGTTGCGATCGCGCCATATGTTTTCGAAACCATCTCATTCACTGTGATTCAAATCAACTAAATATTGATTTATACAAATTTCCTCACACTTTCCTGCACTAACTCGCCTTGTAGCTTAATAGTAAGTTGACGCGAACTAAGCAATCTATATTTCTAACGCTTCTTTTACCGCTTTGAATATAGCTCCATTTAGTTGATTAAGATGTAAAAAGATGACATTAAAAAACTATTTTAATAATTTACATCCATAAATATACAAGAATATATAAACAAAGTTTACTAAGTGAAAACGAAAATGCAGATATCGAATTACAAAAATTTACATGTATTTAAAGATCAACTATGTTCCTTCAGAATTACATAAAATAAATAGACTGAACTTCACGAATGAAGAACATAAATTAAATTAATAAAAATCTTTATTTGCACCACTAAAATGAGTGTTATTTAAACTTTGTTGAAACATTATAAAGTAACTAAGAGGCTAAGACTCATGTCTTAACTCTGGTGACGGCATCGACTGGTTTCGTACCGGTTTTGGCTCTTCACGTCGAGTGCTTATTAGACAGCATTCTCGCGATCGGGTCCGGATGTAGTCGGTACCGTCACCGGAATTCAGATTTGAGTGTTACCCTTCTTGATTATTTTAAACTAAAATTATATTAACAATGTTTATTGGCAATAACTTAGTATCTTTGTGTATATATCAGTAGGGTAATATTTTAAACAATAATATACCATGATCTCAGAGAGAATCCAGTATCCAAATAACATATCCTTTTATCCTTATAGCGCCAAATTTCAAATATATGAATTTTAATACTGGAAATGTTAAATGGGAACCTATTTATTGTATAATCACACCACTATAGTTATTAGTTGATAATCGATTTAGCAGCAATAATTTACTATCAGCAAAGCTTGCTCAGTGAGTAAAAATGTATGTGAGGACAGTGTAGTAGATGGTTTTGGCGAATCTTGCAATAATATTAAAAAAAAAATTGTCTATAAATTACGTGTAGTCAGTCTGGCCTCACAAACATTAATACTCTGTTAATTATTGTATTGTAATAAAACAAAATATAATGTTATTAGTGTATTATGTAGACAGTGTTCTAGTAAATATTTCTGCATATTTTTGTACAAAGATTGGATCTTAATGTCGTAGGTGTTAAGTACCGATACTGTCGTCATCCTCACTTAGTACCTATTCGAAATTTTGCTCGATTCCATATCATAAGTTACTGTACTATTTAAGAGCTTGTATTTATATTACCGTAACATCTACACATTTTTTTATATTTATAACAATTAATTTATAAACGAAATGCATTTTCGAATAATCATTAATACATATATGAATATTTTTTCTAGAGATTTATTGAGGTAATAGTGAATTATTGAATCAATTGTAATTCTTTTTAATATTTTTTTTAATGAGTGACAATGTTTTATTTATACAAAGTTTAGTTTGTATAGTTATAGTGTTACTAAATTACTTAATTGTTAAATTTAATTTATATTTAATTAAAGTGTAATGATAGAAGAGATGCATTCGTTGCTAAATCCGTCACAAATTAGAATTCAATTATATGAGAAGCAATCATATTTGCATCGTATCTGACCTCGTAAATTAAATATTTATAAAGAGACAATGAAACTAATAGAAAACCCGTTCATGGCGAAAGTCCTCCTTGTATGTTATAGGTGCTTCAAATATTTCTTAAATTTGCTTGACACATTTTATATTTTAAATAAAATCAGATTTCATATCATGATGTAAATACATGAAAATCGAAATAAATATAAAAAAAATTGGTAAGGAATATCTGAGCTTTGTCGTTTATTATTAAATTATTTAACCTAAGATTCGGTACTTAAGTATTGTAGTTATAAAACTAAAGGTGCGATTTCGTGAAACGTGGCCGACGGTAAACAGCAGTAAGCAGTGAAACTATTGCAATCATATATCTGCATCGGTATCATACAATGCAATGCTGTCAGCAGTAGATGCCGTGTGCTGTTCCGGTTTGCCGTTAGCCGCGTCCCGTTGAACCGCACCTTTACTATTTCCCGTCTTCGGGGATATTCTTGCGCAATAATTATAGCTAATTTACTTATCATCTGTACTAATCGAATAGCTCTGTAAATTCCACATGTTACTATACTTTGTAAGTTAAAAATTCAAACGTAGTGTTTAAGGTTTTATATAATAAATCTATGAAATGTATCTTGCAATATGCTGTTGTTTTACTTTTAATATCCTTTACAAACTACAAGATAAACTACTTACTTGACTACGACGAAACATTTACGAGAATTGCAACAGTTAATTAGATAAAAGATTATTGTGGCAATAATGCAAAAAACGAACTAATTACGAAATCATGACAACCAAAAAGACAACAAAATCTTAAACAATATGGCGTAGAAATTGGTTTCTACTGCGGTAACATATACGAAAAACATCTATCGTTATTCCTGTTTAGTCAGTATAAAGTGATAATTATTAAGGAACTGTTCCAATAATCGTTTATGTTTTTTAAGTCATTTAAAAGAACAGTATTTAAGTAACTGCAAACTTACTTCACACGAGTCTCAACAACGTTATAATAAAAAATGACATAAAAAGCTCCTAAAAGAGATGTTTAAAATAGTTTCAATCTATCAAGTCGCATACCGAGTTGACATTTTCGTCATAACAGAGCTGGGGTGCGTTGCCCCGGCGAGGGGCGACCGGCCAGGGGAGGGGACTATAAAAAGTGAGGGCGCGTAATTATATAGTGCCACTAAACTAATTTCACGATACATTGCCGACGAAATCTGTGCTTGGCACCGCCTCGCCTGTCGGCAAATTGTGATTTTTCCTTCGCAACGAAACGTCTGATTACTATTGTTTGGTGTTTCATATGAATTGCTAATATCACACTACGCGTTGCCGCGCCAATTGCTTTCGTGATGAAATTGCGGCCTGTATTTTATACATAATGTAGTTACGTATTATAGAACGAAACACCAAAACATTTGAACGTTGCGTCTATAGATTGCTCTTTGCATATCCAATTTGATGACTTAAATGTCCATTGATAGATATAACATGTAATAATCAGTAAGTTTTAAAACATACTAAAGTCATATTATTTCACTAGTTTAAAAACTACAATTTTGAGGAAAAAGATGAATCTAGAATTACAAGTATATAGATTTTTCTTAAGAAATATTTCTAAGTAATATTGATAATAATTGGAAATATGTAAACTAAATGTAAAACCACTAACACTTACGTATTCATCCGGTGTCGGCGTCATGAATACGTGAGTGTTACCCGTATATTTCGTTCATAACGTCTCACGAAAGTTTACATAGTTTAATGAATATAATAAGATATATATAATTGTTTTTTAAAATATAACTAAATCATAACATAATTAACTAATTACGATAGTATTGTTAGAAACTAGCGCTTGAAGAGTTGCAAGTTGTTCGTCTCTCAAGGCTCAGATTAGTCGAAAACTTTGCAGATTTGTCAAATGCCTCGAACTAAACTGCAGCTAACTAGGACGTGTTATGCTTAACAATGCTCATCTGCGCGGGATGCAACATTAATATATGTAACTACATGGATTATATGCTCGCTACACAGCTTGCTACCAGCAGTTTGGAAACTCACATATGTAAAATATAGCATAACATTGAACAGTTATATTAACAAAGCTCAAACAAATGTACTTTTGCGAGTGTGTATGCAACATTTTAACATGTTTATGTGTTCTTATTTTTTTTTTGATAAATCTATTAATAAAGGGGAGCACCACATCAAATGGCGGGTGTACAGAATGCGGCGACCTCGGCGACGGCGGCGGCGGCGGGCCGTGTAATGTCTCATTTCACGGCGGCGTACGGCTCTGCCAACGGACTTCGTCTCCATTAAATAATTACTCACACGACAAAACCTCGGGCACAGGGTGACGGTGATCTGCAACATTTGTGCAAACGATGATATTCGTATGTACGTCAACAAGACAAAAGAAGCCACTGAAGGTAATAAGTCACTTGAGTATTATACCTGTTTAAAAATGTATTTTATCTATAATTTAAATGAAAGTAAATTAGAACTACCCTAGAGAAAAAATATTAGGATTAAAAATTAAAAAGGCAGGGAGGAAGGTTAAAGGGATTACGTCATGTGTGCTTAGTTCCCATCACTAGAAAGTAACCGGGAAGCGGGAGTGCAGCGAGAGGTCACCCGGGTAATCCTTTATTACATAGATCGGCGCGGGATGGGCTGCGGTGTCCCGCTCGCGTAAGCGCATTACCCGAATTAACAATTAGTCATGCCCACGTCTGCCAACGAAGTTTGCACAAATTTACATAACAATAAAACCCTACGTACTCCAGACTGCTGGGCTGATTTTTAATATTAATTGGATCACGATCGCGCGCCGTGGATAATGCGTACGAACCGAACGTTACGTTGCGGTCGCGCTGAGGTCACGGAATGCGCGAACATTTTATTTCCATTGCACCAGAAATGTTTTAAATTGTACATTTATGTTAATACTTAAATGGTTTCGTGTTATTTATTTACAAACCGAAAATTATATTTGGACGTTAAGGTAGTAAGAGCTATATCCGATACGCGACTCTACAAGTTATGTTCATAAGGCGAACTTTTGTAGACTTGTTTAATAATACTGACTATACAGCTACGTTTATTAACTCGATCTTAGCATAAATATGTACGACGTTTGTCTAACATTAACGCACGACTGTTGCGCAGTATATATTTTAAAGTCAAAAACGGTGTAATCAAAAAGTGATAACATGGTAACAATATAGAGGCCCCGCATCCACTCCCACTCAAATGGACACCGATAAAAGCGCGAAACTAAATCGCGATCCGAACGAACAAGAACAATGGCGTAGCTTAAATTGTAGCATTGTGAGAGCGCGCGCGACGCGTCCGCGAAGAATAGAGTCATTTGCCGCTAACAGCATTAACAGCAGTGACCCTCCAGCCATCAGTTTTTGTTTGTTAATCTACAGGAAAGGGCGTAACTCATTTTGTCATCTCGTAATTTAATTTCACTTGAACCCCCGCTACAAGTTCGGTCATGTCTCCGGCGCGCCCAGCGCCCAGGCCCCGCGCCCCGCACCGGACACTCGACATGCTAATTAATTTACGTAATTTATTATCACTGCATTCGTGGATAGCCGAATTACAACTCGACTAAATTTAATACCACCCAAAAACATATAGCATTCGCGGTTTCAGTACTATATACTTATAAAAACGTATTACGTAGCGTCATAAATTTGAAACTTTCCGTATCCCGGCAATATAATCTCGTCCAGACCCAAACGTTATTCAAGAACTTTAATTTCCTTCCACAATAAAAAGCCCAGGAGCGGGCCCTTTCATAGGTAACTGTAGATATACATTTAGAATCGCTTAAAATGCAATTTTACAAGACCGATTTTATTTATGGCCGCCAAAAATGTAAAATGCAAACGTTTTATTATGGGGCTGAGGAAAAATAGGAAGAACAAACAATGCCTCTGTTATCCCAAGACAGGGGATGTCGGAACATATTTGTCCGTTTTCCGCGCTTTGTTGGGGCGCCGGGGCCGCTGGTACATGTCTTTGAATAAGGAACAAGCAGGTAAACGCTTCACGACGACACTTTCTTCTCATCTCAATTTTATAAATAAAAAAAACATTAAACATCAATGTAAAAGTACGGTCTTTCAAAACCGAATTAAAATTCTCAATTATATTTATTAATACGAAAACAGACTGGCGTTTTAAGACCCTTTGCAATGAATTGAAGATTCGTATGACTGATAAATTTGATTACTCCGCTTACAAAGCGATTTAATTTTGATAAATCAACGTTTATTATTAGAGAAATTTATTGTATTTCATTCGCTATGAGTTTCGTCAAGGCTTTCAATTCAATTGAATACTAAATTTTATTAAAATAATAAACAATACAAACAATAACAAATGAAGCTATTCTTGTTTTTTTTTATACGAGAAGGGGGCAAACGAGCGGCTAGATCACAAGAGCAATCATCAACGCCCATGGACACCTGTAATACCAGAGGAACCACAGATGCGTTGCCGGTCTTTGAGAGAAAGGTACGCTCGCTTCTTGAAGGACCCTAAGTCGTATTGGTTTGGAAATATCACCGTGGACAGACCATTCCACAACGCGGCAGTGCGCGGTAGGATGTTGCGCGAAAACCGAACTGTTAAGGAATGCCAGCCACCAAAATGGTGTGGATGGTACTTGGCTGCTTGTTTAGGAAGAAGCAATCTATTGTATGCCATTTAACAACACTATTCTACATTCTTAAAAGTTATTGAGTCTGTGCTATTAGTCAATTACTGGTGGTTGAGGTTACTTTCAGAGCGGCTTTTTGACAGATAAAGTGACAAGATTAAGCTTATAGTTCGTTATTTTATGTTACTTATATAAATTGTAGTAAAACATAGTTCAAAATGTCAACCTATCGATCTAGTACAAATGGTGGATTATACTATATTTTCATGTGTTATCCCTGCCTATCCTATGTAAATAAGGGGTCGTGCGTCTCTAGAGATTGATAGATGGGAAGTTAAGTGTGGAAAAATGTAAAATATTTAAGTTGCAAAATTTTATAATAAGAATGGCGGAGATTACACCTTGTGTTCATTTATTTTTAAGGCGGCGGCGGGAGATGGGACATTTTTATTGGCCCGTGCTTTAGATTAGTTTTGTTCTGTGAATTTGATGCATATACAATGAGCTCGATTGTTCAAATCCCCGCGTGCGCTTGCCGTATAACTGTAATATAAATTTGAAATGACTCAACGCGCTGAATAACTTTTTCCCCGAAGACTGTAGCGATGCGTATTGCACCTGTTTAAATTTGTCCACGAGTTTCTGTTATATATTATTTAATAACTAGTTTAATAAATACATGAAGCAGTTCGTGTTTATTACTAAATGAAGAACTACCAATTTTGGAATGGAAACCACGGTCGGGATCCAGGAGCTTGGTCTGTCCTCCCTCCAGGTGGACTGACTACTTAATGCGGACAGCAGAAAATCGTTGGACACGGACGGCGTAACCGTATACTATAGAAGACATTGAGAAAGACCTAGGACCAGCAGTGAGCAGATAGAGGTTGATGACGATGATGATGATGACTAAATGAAGACGAAAATGCCAATAATAATCTAAAAAAGACATTTTAATCAATATTTAGTATATGTAAACATTCCCGTCAAAGATTTATCGTGTCTATAAAAGATCTATAGGTTTAGTATTTGACGGACATGTGTGCGTTACGACGTGCATTAGGTTTGCAAATGACGGGAGGGTAACCAAAGACTAGGCAATATTGAAATCCACCTAAACATGTTAGTTGCGGTGGAAAATTCTTTTAAAAGTTTTTATTCATTGAAATACAATAATCAATATAAATGTATGAATTTTGGATGTCATCGTTGTCCCACGTGTAATTGGAATGAACGATAAAGTTTCTGTTCTGGATGTCGCCGTCGATTGGGAATTTGAAATTGTCAGAACAAATCTGAATTATAGCGACATGAGTGACATTCTGTGTCGAATTCGAATACAAAAGCAAAAATATGAACATGTGCAAAAAACCGTCCGTCGTATGCATTTGGGAATTTCGCGCGGCGACGAATTTAATGCGAGGGGTGTCTAATATTAAACCTCCGGGACACATCACTTTTAATATTTGGCCGCCGTCCTAGAGGGATTCTAAATTATTTACAAAATGAAAAGGTAATGGACGAGGAAGAGTGCGAATGAAGGTATGCAAATTTTATGTAAGCATGTATTGTTAGCTATAAAACGCGTTAAAATGTGTTGCTCTGCTATTCCCGGCTTTAATGAAGAATGCACGCCCGCAGAAACACCGCCGCAGCAATATTCATATCAGACAAAGTGAATTTCGTCGTACCGCGAATATTAGAAATTATGACTCGAAAATGTACAACACACTTGTACCTTTATTTGCAATATTTTTAACGCTAATAGGTTAAAAGGTTTAACACTGTCGCCCGCCTACATGAACAGAGACATTTTACAAATGTGAAACTCGGAATGTCTATATAATGGATTCAAAATGTATTATAAAATAATAAAGAAAATTGTGTTGTTTCCAACAGACTTTATGACAAAAGTTTTATTTTTTTAAGTAATAAAAAAATTGTTGGTAACTTAACAAGAAACCTACTTCATTATCAAACTATTTTTATCTTCAAATTCATTTCATTCGCAACAAATTCAAAACAGACTTTAATATTAAACAGCACACTTTCTTAACAGCAAGGGTGCCAACCAATTTAGTTTTCCTATTAAATTACAACTGCATTGGGCAGAGTTGAAATGCGCATTCTGAATGGCGGGCACCGATGGGATTTGCTGCGAAAAATCAGTATTAATTCGTACACGTGTCCGTGTTTAGGGGAGAAAGGGGTGAGCGGAGTCACGGGTCGTAAACAGTCACGCATCGCGGCGCCGCGGCTAATGACGGGTCGGCAGCGCAGCGACTTTCCAACGCGATTCATCACCAACCGCCACTACCTACCAACGCTCCACGCATTAGTTATCGCCCTGCTCTCTAATTGATAGCCTACCATTTGTTTTGATACTTGGATTATTTATTCCAAACCTATTAATTAGATTAAACTGTAACTAAATAATTATTAGGCATTTTCAAGTATTTGTGGTCCAATTATTTCACTCCTTAATAGTAATAATTCTATATTAAATGCTGTATTTGGATAGAATACTAAGTGCAAGTAATTCCTTTTTCTTAATTTGTATATCACAATCAGCTATATGCATTCAGGATCAAATATCCATATAACTTGTGTACGTGTAATACAAAAATACGCAATATCTTAACATTATCACGTTTCCGAGACAGACGGCGGGGTATAGTCACATGGATTATTCAAATAACGGCTTTCTCTTCCGTCTCACGTCAAATCATAAAGCGGATCTTCATAAATAAACAATGCAGTCATAAGGTACCTTGCTACGCCAATCTTACCCACGCGGTACAATGTACAAATATCTCCTCTGAATCTATTGTAGCCCTACAATTTTTTCCGCAGCCAAGCGTCAAATATTCTGACATTAAAAGACATATTCATACAACGTACCCTGGCATTATTATACAACAATGGTTAAATAAAATTGCGTACCAGATTCTAATCTCTATCCGAAAATAAACATTCCATAATATAAGTTATATTTCACTGCCGATAACATCATCAGAATTAATGTTCAAATAATATTTAAAACCAGTTATACACAGTTCAGAATTTGCCCATTCTATATACCGTAGAAATCAAAATCAGAACATATAAATCAACAGCGTTATACGTACATGTTGCGGAATTCAGTCTCTATCAATACATCGAATTCCATAGACAAGCAGTGCGCTCTAATTTTAGCTGTAGTTACAGTCGGGCTGTGCCTAACGTTCCGAGCATTGCCGCGGCTAAATTATGGTCAAGATGCAATAGACGCCCTGTTGCCTCCAGTCTAACTTGCGGTTTGTGGGGACGTCAACTGCAACTTTCGCATATCTAGCGCAATATCTTAATTGTTTGCTTTCTATTGAGTTATAGATAAACTTTTTACTACTAGACGTGTTTCTAAGAGTGGCTTAGTGTCACAAATATACACTAAAGTCCTCCCTTCACTAAGGTACGCCCTTAGTGACCATTAAACTGCTAAGAACGGCCCTTAGGCAAGGCACTTCGTATCGGAGTACTTATTGATGAATTTAAAATTGCCAGTATAATGCACATACAATGTTCTGTAAAATTGAAGGTCACCAGCTTAACACGATTTACACTTTTTAAGTTATTGTAATTTAACCACACAATATGCCATTGGCGGGGATCGAACCTGGACAATGTCGAGTACGGTCCGGTCCGGTCAACCGCTTAACAACTGCGCCACCGACGCTCTTACGGTGAAGGAAAACATCGTGATACAACCTACACATATCGGCGAAGAAATTTAAAGATATGTGTGAAGTCAACCAACATGCACTGGGCCAGCGTGGTTGACTGTGACGTAATCACCCCCAATAACAGTATAGGCTCTGAGCCTTTCGTTGGGGACGCATAGTGAGCTGATGATGATATGCCATTGCTAAGTTTTGTAATTTCCTTCAAGATATACAATTACTACCTATATTGATGTATGATCATATATGACTTATGGCTTAATGTGCAGGAAAGAAGGAAAGATAATTGTTTGGTAATCTTTATGCTAGAGAAAACCGTTTCTTATTGGTGGAAATAGGTTACCAAACAGTTGTTTACTTGTACTAAATGCTATGTAAATATGTATATATACACAATGAATAATAACTAGGATTTATGGCGGTAACTGGTTGTAGTCTACACATAATGTAATTAATTCACAGACCGAACACATTACAGGGATTGTTTTGAACTAATTACGTTTGTGTCATTTGTGTAATACGAGTCCGTTGTCATAAATATTTCAAACCTTAATAAATTTAATCATTTAATACATGCACTGTGGAGTTAATTTTAACCGGTTAATTATATTAATTACATTTTAACTTTATTTATTTAATTAAGATTTAATAGAAATTATAAATTATAAGAAGTCTTAGTTAAACGGTGTAATAACAGTACCAACAATAAACTTGTTTGTATCATTGAATTACAGATTAAAACTTTCCAAAATAAATCCATAGACTGTAAATAACATCGGCCAGTCACATGTGCAAGCGCCAATAGCCTAATGGTACTGGCACTGGCTAGAGGTACAGACTATCGTTCTAGTGAATCCCACCATTCAACTATTGTCGTGAACCATATCTAGAACAAGCTATTTCAAACTTCTCTGGAATGGTTATAAGAAATATTAGTAAATAAACAAGAATCTTCTAATATTTTTTTTATAAATAAAAAACCGTAATCAGTTCTTGGTAAAAAAAATCATAATCAAACTGTTAATTATCAATGTGTTAATTAAAAAGTCTATTTTATTACTGTTTTTATTCAATTTCTTTTATTCATACAAAAATATCTTCCAATTTCAAGGTGTAATATGCAATCTTATCATGGAAAATAATTGCATTTACATCGTAAACAGCCGAGAGTTGAATTCGAACAAAACTTAGTGTCATGTCCATTGTCACATAAATAACACGTCCACGCCGCGGTGTAGGCTGGGCAGTGCGGCTTATGCTAGTTTAACACGAGGGTAAAACAATAAAGCAGAACCGTAGACACAGGTCTACTAAAACTAAAAATGTACCGCACTGGCGGTACATTTTTTTCCATCGTGAACCCCTAACTTCATCATCATCATCATCCTCC
>JAODUI010000006.1:3743545-3754238 GCA_027563995.1 Papilio gigon | reverse complement strand
GATGGGCTCGAAACTAGTCGGTACTGACACCGAGTTGCCCGTGAGTTAAGCCGTTTTATAAGTAGTATAGTGAAATGGCTCACGAAAGTTTTAATAGTTTAAGATCTATCAACATGTAAAGAAATAAAGCCAATGCGCGTAGTAGATTAACACTTGTGACCTTTCATAACAATTTTAGAGTGCGATCACTCAAAATTGGCATCAGGATATCGATTGCCTTCCCGTCGAGTGATTGGCGCTGCGAGAATAATTGAGTCGGTAATCTGCGCCCGAACTGATACACTCGCAGCATCGCCCCGTGCATCATAATCTGTTCTATTCATATGTCCGGTGCACACGTACTAAGTGTACTTAGGGCTGTTACCGCTTGGAATTCTATTCGAAGTTTCCAGGCTTACATGATGCATTCGAGTTACAAGTTTGACTTCCATGTCTTCGGATAATCTTAAACAATTCAATAGACATATTTTTATATGTCTATTGAATTGTTTAATTATTATATATTTCTCCCGTTGAGAATTGAAAAATGACAAGTCACCGACCAACCTTTCTTTCAATCGGTCTTAAGTTTATTGAAATTCATTCGTCTATTCTTAGGGCAATTAATAGTATCTTTTTATATGATACTCCTGCGTAGTTGTCTTGCCAATTAGAATTATTCCGTGGCTTACGTTTTTTCTTCTTATGCTGGAATTTCAAGTCGTTCGCGTAATAATACCAAGTAGTACTATATTTTACTAAGAAACGATGTTAATTAGATTTAATTATTACCAAGAAGACGGTTATAGATTTACGTAAAGTATAAAATGAGCATAAAAGAGAATTCTCATACTGGTCGCTGTTTAAAAAATCATCGCGACACGACAATGCACTCCTCTGTGCATTCTTGATTATATGCTCGTCCTGTTCGTTTAATTGCATATCTACTGCAGATGTCGTTTTATCCACATTATTATGGGATATCTTCATTAATTTTTTCCCCATATTGACTTTAAATGTGTCAAATCATTTCATCCCTTTGTACAATTACCTTAAAGTCTTTCACGTATTGGTATCTGATTTCAGCATTGTTATCTTTTGCAAATTTACACCGGTTACGATAGTATTCAGAACTTGGATTTATACTACAACTGGATAGTAAGAAGTCAGCCTGTCAGCTCCTCTAGTATTGCGGATGTCCATGGGCGTCGACGACAACGTTTGTGATCTCGCTGCTAAAATAAATAAATAAAATAACGTATATTTCACTATAAATTTCATAAGTGTTATTCAAACAAATTCAAAACAATCCATTGTTATAACGCTGTTTTTCAAATTGAGGTTAGTATATTTTATCCACAATATACAAATATTCAAGTCGTGTACAATTTTAGAACTTTACATATTGGACCACAACAAGGTAACATTTTCTAAAATTCCGTTATTCATATTCAATAAAGTTGCAGCTAACGAACATAGTCCGGCCGCAGACGAGGCACTGAATGCCGCCGGAGCCAATCAAATCTTATTGTTTGTTCCACACAGCTACATCGGAGCGGATGGAAATTTGATGGTACGCTTACCGGAGACTCTACATACAAGTAGCTAAAGGAACATACACACATATGTCAGTACACTCCTGTCTTCTAACTTAAAAACTTAGTACGCTTCGGTTAAAATACTGTTATTTCTTTAAACCAATGCAGGTAATCTTAAAAAAGCTTGTGTTAGGATTTCGTTCACGACAATAGTCAAGTGGTGGGATTCGAACATACTGCCGCTAGATCGATAGTCCACACTCTTTGGTTTAAATTCACAAAATCGTGCTCTTTGGTTTAAAAAAAAATGTGCTCCTCGATTTTCAATTGTTTTAACTAGTGACTTTTAAAAAAGAAAAGTCGTGCAGTATAAATATAAATTGTTTTACGTTTATACAGTGATCGAAATATAGTCAGGATTTTCAATTAAAAGGATGCTTTGAATAATTAAATTAAAGAATTTACTTCGAATGAGAGATTAATTAATTATTTTACTATGTGTATCGCAGCACGTAGGTGATAATTTTCATTACATCCTTATAGACGACTGCTTGTTGTTACTAAGAGAATATAACGAAATTACACTAATCGATTAGATTAATTAAAGCTGATACGTGTACGTAACTTTTCAATTTGTAATTATACATTAGATAGCAATGCATTAAAAGATAATAATGATTTATAGCGTTGCAGACGCAATTGGATTATGTTGAAGAGTCTCTTAGTAACTGCACTCTTCTAAATTATTACTTAAACTTTTTTAATGCGTAATCAAATTTTTCTTTACCAATTCCCATTGTATTGTCCTAGTACAAACCCACTGTTTGTTCTTGGACGATAATTTACATTTAAAACTATATTTTACTACAATTTATTATCAAATCTGATATAGTCTGTGTCCTTAAAAGTTATTGAATCTGTGCTATTAGTCTATGACTAGTGGAGGACGAGGTTACTTTTGACGTTGACTTTGACAGATGGAACGCAAAGAACACGCTTGGTGGTTATTTAGTGTTATAATAGAAATTATAATGAAATATAGTTTAAATGTAATTTATTGTACAAACGGTGAATTACATAATGTAAATAACACACAATACTGAACAACAAGCGTGATCTTCTGAATCTATTTGTCAAAAAGCCATGTCAAAAGTAACCTCACCCACCAGTCATAGACTAATAGAACAGACTCAAGTAGAATATAGTTTGTGTTGTTAAATGGTTTACAATTCTACTTCTGTCAGATTACTTATGCTATAAGGTTTTATGAAACTGAAATGATGATATTTTGAACGAAATTTTTAAACTAAATTCGCAGCGTAGTGACACTGTCTGCTTTTTTAAAGATTATATGTTTTTTTAAATATTTGATGATATGAAACTAATTTTATTTTAATAAAATTATGTTAATACGCATTTGAATATGCAATTATTGTAATAACTTGTATAAATCGTTGAAGTTCCATCCGACGAATTGAAACCGACAACTGTTGGGGCACTTGATTAAAAAATCTTTTTCCTTCTTGACTTATTCAAATAATTTCCATAATTTTCTTTTTTTTTTACATTACGAAATGTGATTTCTTGTACGGATGGAAAAACCCAGTATTTATTTAATGCACTTTATCTTAATCTTAATTTTATCAAATTAATTCCGTACGTTATGGAAATTGATGTTCATTTGTTTTTAAATATTACTCATTTGTTTAACAATAATGTTTTTGTAAAGGAAGTTAATTCCGGGACTTGATAACATTTTGAAATTTCGTTAATCTAGTGAACTGGTTTTAATAATTCTATGCTCATGAGAAAGCTACTTAGTCGACAATGTACATATTAAAATACATTAAACAAAGCTATCAACGAGGTATAAAGTAAAGAGAAATTTTAAGAAAAGTAGGTGTATATTTGTTTATTGAGAAAACGTTTCTTATGTTCATTTAAATATTCTGGGTGATGAAGTTCAAGAAAGATGTGACTCTCGCGTAGGCAGAGGGCAAGTTCCTTTCGCAGCCGAGACCGGAGCCGAATGAGGTAATACCAACCTGGAAAACAATTATTGTAAGAAAGGATACATAAACGAAATGTTTACTATCTCTGTCATTACGACTTAATTCTGAAGGGAAAACGGTTACAATACGTTTGTCTTTCGCTACCAGGAATAATCAACATTTTATACGGGTTTTTAGTTATACAGTTTTTCTTTAGTACTAAACAACGAGGAAAGGTCTTTTATAAGGTGAGTGTACGTACCAAGATTGGTCTATTGTTCCTCACAACGGTCAAGGGGCCACCAGAGTCGCCTCCGCACACACCCTGTCCGCCGGAGCCGCTGGTACAGATGTTAGAAGACTGGACGATCAATGGGAACGCCAGGGAGCACACGGTGTTCGTGATCACATTCAGATTGACGTAGCTCAGGATCTGACCGGTGGTGATCTGACCATCTGGATAACAAGCAAAGAATTACTTTTTTAATTAAACAACAACAAAAAGTTTTTTTTTCATATGCTGTGCAAGTGTTTCATAAAAAAACATTTGGTATGTCCTTTTAGCCTAGTCTAGTTTTTTGTAAAATATTAGTAGATTTTTCTTAATTTACTAATATGTCTTGTAACCATTCTTGGTAAGCCGAAAAAGCTTGTGTTAGGATATGGTTCACGACAATAGTCGAATGGTGTGATTCGAACCCACGACCGCTGGATCGGTAGTCCGTACCCTTAAGCTATTGGCGCTTCAATGTTTCATTAGGTTAGATAATTTGACTTTTTATACAACTACAATTGCAAGAAAATTAGAAGTAAAAGTGTTGAACGTTTGATATATCATAATCCAACAGTTGCCATCCTTATTGTGATAAAAAAATATCCGATTTCCTTTCTCACTTTTATTAATTTTCCAATATTTGCACTTACTCTGTCTGGTGAGACCGAAGCCAGATGCGGTAGCGGTATTACCCGAAAAGTTCTCGTTCACTTGGGAGCCGGTGGGCAGAGCGATGATAGCGATGTTAGCTGCCAAAAAATAAATGTTCATGACCGAACGAACGACATCGAGATTCTATTGTTTATACACACCTTTTTTCAGGTTTTATCTTAAATATTTTTGGCACTATTCTCTTTCTTAATTCTAGTTACAATCTTATTCGATATATACATTTCTTAAGTGACTAAGCTACTAATTATAATTCAAGTAGAAAAACATACCAGAAGTTGCCACAGCTCTGGGTAGGTGGATGACAGCGACATCGTTACGGGCAGTGCTCGGACTCCAGTTGTTATGCATGATAACATGGGTGGTTTCCAGCCTGTCGCCGCCGCTGAAGAGAGTGACGGAGCCCAATACGACGGTGAACCTCCAGCCCTGGTTGCGGCCGTCGAACCAGCAGTGAGCTGCAGTCAACACTCTGGACGTGGATACCAGGGAACCGCCGCAGACGCCGCGGTTGCTAGTTCCTACTATGTCAGAAATAAGACCAGCCTGTGGAAAAGTTAATGTTGTATTAACATTGACAATATGAATCAAACATCAAATCGCTGTTAAGTACTTTTTAGTCACTACATAAGATGCAAACCTGGTAGGGGAATTGTCCCAATCTAGCCGCCGATCCTCCGATAATCCTTGGTCCAACGTTTTCCTGTTCGGCTTCGTAGATGGCCTTCGCTAACGGGATACCATAGTTCTGCATGTAGCCATACGCGGTGTTGTACTCCGGCACCTCTGACTCGATGTACCTGGCAGTAGCCAAGCCAACAATTGCCACAAGAGCCAAAAGTAACTTCATCTTGAAATAACAAAAAACGAACTCCGATTTTAGAAAACTAAAAAATTCTTTTATATCCGACATCCAGCGATAAAATAAAGATAAATGTATTAAAATATTAATAAGCTGTGATAATAATGTGATAATACAGATGATAATAATGTTATAATAATAAGAGTAAAAGGGGATTAAATAATTAAGTAAATAATAATCTATTCACTATTACTTTCAATACATAAAGATCGACATGGTGCACCCTACGTGCACCTGAGTGTGTGTAGAGTTTAGGAGTAATCGGAACTCGGAGATGCCTAAATCTTTATTTTAAAACTTGTTTCTATAAAAAGAATCATTCAAATCTGTACCATTGTTATTAAGATCCTACATAATAAAGTTAAAACAGTTTACTATATACAAATTAGTATAGACAGCGTTTCCTACATTAGAATTTTATTTGTACTTAGCAGACAATCTACAATCGGATGGTGAACTATATTTTGCTATCTTTGAAACTATGAATTCTTAATAAGATACGCATATTTCAAAATTGATTAAATGATAATTTTTAATTACTATCATTGAATATCACTGTCATATATTCCCATGCGCGGCGGATGATAAGGATACATTTAAAACGCGAAACACTTTAACAGTATCATTGCTGTTTCATAGAAAAGGGTGAGAAGATTAACTATATATTTTATAACAGCGCATGCGCATAATTTCGCCAGCTTATAATTAAAAACAAATTGCCTATGTTACTCTACGTTAGCCATTTACTAGATCCGGTCAACATCGGTCCAGACATTTCAGAGATAACCAAGAACTAACACGAACTAGTGGCCGGAGATAGGCAGACAAATGTATTCAAAATTATATTTTTAGGCAACGCAAACTGATTATACTAGCGAAGTATTTTATATGACATCAATATACTCCAAATGTATTAACAGCATACTCAAACAACTCGTTGATATAATACAAATTTAAATTTTTCAGCACTCGAAACTTATGATAAAGTCCGGCGAATAAGACTCCGTAATCAAATAACCATAAGGTTGTATGATTACATATATAGCATCTTTTGTGTAGGTCTAAAACGTTTCTCTATAATCGCCATCCAGTTTTCATTCTTTATTTTTCTAAGTAACTGTAACAATAATACTCGGTGATATATTTAAAAGTGAACTTTATACTTATTATTGTAATTATATTTTTAACTATAAATGCTGTGATGGATTTTTACCATCCGACCATATAGAAACTAATTATAATTTTACTAAACGCGAGTATATCTGATTAAATAAAAAAAATAATGAGATTATAACATTTTGATTTTTAATATTTCATAGCAAGTATCTTTATTTACAAATTAGATTTTATGAAATCCAGGAATGAAGTGACTCTAGCGAACGCCGACGGGTATCCGATGTCGCAACCGAAGCGAATGCCGAAGGAGGTTACGCCGATCTGCAAAAGATGTTAACTTAGTACCGTATATATACAATATTAAAGTTGCCAGAGTATGTTGGCCGAGAGCTGATCGTGGCGAACTTCGCGAGAGGCCTACGCCCAGCAGTGAGTGACTTAATGATGATGTAATGCAATACCGCATTAGAAAAAATAATAACGTATTTAATAAGAAAGGGTTAAAAAGAAATTGTAAATTGTTTTTCCCTTAAAGATATATTCACTTTTCTCATATATACCACAATCTTCCTGTCCCTATGTGTAACAACTAATGGTCCGCCGGAGTCACCGCCGCACACACCGACGCCGCCAAGACCACTGGTGCACAGGTTGGACTCTTGGATGACTGACGGGAACGCAATGTTGCACACATTGTTTGATATCACGTTCAAATTAACCTGACTCAGGAACTGATTGGTGGTAATATTTGCGCCTGGAAATAAATCAATGCTTCGTGTAAATAGATTTTTAAAAATCGAAAATATTTAGCAAATGTGTGAGGTGTAAAAAGTAATTCTTGAGCCAAAAAAAGGACCATTTTTCCATGTAGAATTAACAATTTGTAGAATTTAAAGACGAAAACATTTGAAGGAAGATGCTCGCAACGTCCTATCTATAACTACATTAACAATTATATCTCTTTAGTGTGTATGCGTACATGGAAATTGTAATCTAGTCGAGTTGAAGACGGACAAATGTTCGCTGAGCTGACGGCCTTCCACCATTAGGAGGGAGTTCTCTAAAAAGAGATAGGTCTTCTAGTAAGAGAAGAACCCAACCTAGATTTTTTTCCAGTTATCGAATGTTGCATATAACATAGATTATGCAAGTCAAATTTGAAAGAGGTTTATTCCTTACCCGTGCTTGTAGCACCGAAACCGGAAGCAATACCGCGGAACCCGGAGAAGCTTTCACCGATGTCAGCTTCACTTGGCAGCGAGATGGGTGCAATCGTTGCTGTCAAAGAACGAGTACTTAAGCGTGAATTTCATAGAAACGCGGTATATTAACTGATTGTACCTTTAATCATTGGATAATTCACTTGATATGTTGTCTCGTGTCAAAGTCAGCCTAGCTGTTCACTGCTGACACACTTGAACAAATCCTATCTCACTTGAAAGACTTTCAAAGGAATGGCAATATGTTATGCCGCCACTGCTAAAGAACTTTTACCGGACGGACATAAAACAAATGAATTTCGTCCTAAATATTTCAAGTACATGTAGTGATTTACCTGATGGCGCAACGGGCACGGGTATATAGATGATAGCGATGTCATTCCTGACCAACAGCGGTATCCAGTTGCGGTGCATGACAACCACGCTGGACTGTTGTCTGTTTCCGCCAGAGAACAGCAACACGGAGCCAAGCACCACGGTCACCCTCCACGCCTGATGTCTACCATCAAACCAGCAATGCGCGGCAGTCAAAACTCTGTCTGGCGAGATAACAGTACCGCCGCATACTCCGCGACCGGTGATTCCGATGATATCAGTGATCAGACCAGCCTGTAATATATGAAAATATATAGTGCCTTCTACCTACGTAATCGTTATGTGGTCACTATGGAAGACACTTAATGTAGCTTAAGTACAAAAAATCTACACTGATCAACTCTTTAAATAACCATTAAATTACTCTGAGAGCAGTAGTAAATGTATTATTATAGTCATTTGCCAAAGGGTACTATGCCATAACAATATCCAAAGCCGGTAACATATCTTCAGTTCTAACTAAACAATCCGACAGTTCAGTTAAACGGGTGCTGTTAAAACAAAGGTGTCTAGCCCGCTTAAAAAGAAATAAGTTGAATGCAAACATGTACATAAATATGTCTCTACAAGTGATCTCATAATTCAAATAACGGTAAAAAAATGATAGAAAAGCTTTTTTGAACCTGATAGGGAATTTGACCTAGAGCAGCAGGCACTCCTCCAGTAATTCTTCCTCTCAGATATGCTTCTTCTGCTTTTTGTATCCTCTCCGCTTCTGGTACTCCGACATCTTGCAAGTATCCGTAAGCTGAATGATTGTCAGGTATTAAAGATTTGATATTTTCGGCATTAGACGCTGCCACGAACGCCACAAGAATCACTACGACCTTCATGGTGTAAGTTTACCCAATCAATATTTGAGTAGCATTTATATAAGCTATAATTATCTAGATCAACTTTAAATCTGATGGCAATAAACTATAACGATAAAATAAATGATAAATTACTGTGATTGCAATATCAATTGCATTATTTAGGAGAGCTTACGTAAACATAAATACAATTTTGTACGTCGATTAAACTATGATTAAATTATAACGTTCGGTATATTTTATTCGCGACGACTTAAAGACTGTTTTATAATATCACTTGTATACGGATTCTTGTGTTTATCAAATATTTCATTGATTAGATGTACTCTGTGATTATTTTCAGACACCAGTATCTAGTAACAAGTACCTTTTGCAATAACATTTGATAAAGCGTTTGATAAACATGTATAAAATAATAGCAAAGGTACAAAGTGGTGTAAACATACTACTAGGGAGTAGAATGATTTAGTTTGATTCCGTTATCAATTTAAACTAACGATTTTTTTAAAAGAAAATAAACAAATGGATGAGTATAAAAAAATAATTTCACGGTTATTGATAATAATATATTGTACGTAGAGAATGAATAGTGTTTTCCCACTATGCGTATCAATGGAGGCATTTTACCTATCTATTATACCCAGGGACAATAATTGTAGTTGTATTTGGTATTTTAATATTCCTGTGGCAGCTTACACACCATTTAGCTAAATTTTGTGATATATTAAATAATTATGTAATATACACGCATTTTAATTTACCAAATAACTTTTAAGAAATCTTCGACGATGTACACCATTTTAATAAATACTTAAATATTTAAATATAACGTATTAACTTTCAGGATTTCCATTTTTTTGTAAAATACATTTTAACATAAAACTATGTTAATTGTTACATTTATAAACATGGAATGCGTGAAAAGAAACGAGCATGACGGCGTATTAAAACATTTGACAGTTGGTTTAGTTTTAATCTGCATTGGTTGTGGATTTAATAAAGTCAAATAACACGGTGACTATATTTCATAAAATGGAAGAAATTGGTATTATTTTGCCTGAAAAAGTAAATATTTTATACTAAATATATTTTGACTAATGATGTCCACAATAATTATTAACTTTCTTGTGATTTTAGGATGATCAAGTCACTGACACAAAAGGATTGTCTTTCGCTGGACCCCAAACCTTCGATGAACTGGAATCGGAAGATTTATATACAAAATACAAGGTTATTTTCAAACTTCTATTCATTTCTTACACTTTTACGTGTTAAATCTTTGTACAAAGCAAACTTTTGAATGTTGCCATTGTTTTCTATCTTTTAAAAAAAGACGATTAAATCCACGATCTAGTTATTAAAAATGTTCCATATTTACAGAAATTACAGCGTATGTTAGAGTTTTTGGAAGTTCAAGAAGAATATATCAAAGATGAACAAAGAAATCTCAAGAAAGAGTACCTACATGCCCAAGAGGAAGTTAAACGAATCCAATCGGTTCCATTGGTCATTGGACAGTTTCTTGAAGCTGTTGATCAAAATACCGGCATTGGTATGATATATCATTTATTAATTTAAACTACTCACCAGCTTTACTATAAAATTACCCAACCCAAGTGGAAAGGTACTCATTCTGATCTTTGTAGAATACTGGCAATTTTATGAAAGTTATTACAATCAATTTAATTCATTTTTTTTTAATATTCTGCTTAACAAACAATACAATATTTAGTAGTTTATTACTACTATTAAATATTGTATTGTTTCACCATCATCAGCCCACTATACGTTCCCACCGAGGGGCTCGGAGCCTACCCTGTTATTAGGGGTGACTAGGCCATAGTCAACCACGCTGGC
>JAODUI010000006.1:3726516-3738002 GCA_027563995.1 Papilio gigon | reverse complement strand
ATAGTCAACCACGCTGGCCCAGTGCGTGTTGGTTGACTTCACACATATCTTTGAATTTCTTCGCCGATATGTGCAGCTTGCATCAAGATGTTTTCCTTCACCGTAAGAACGCCGGATAATGTACATATGCAATTCGAAAAACACATAGAGGCATGACGGGAATAAAACCTAGACAATGTCGAATACAGTCCGGCCCGGTCAAGTGCTTAACAACTGCGTCACCGACGGTCTTATCTTCGTCACTTATACTACATACCCAAATTTAAATAACTAACCAATAGTGAGCCAGCGTGATATTGTGGCCTTGTCAGCCCTTACTTGAGTAGATTCGAATCCTGCAGGGGATGTTTCCGACTACGACCAATGGACTTTACTTAAAGCTGTTACAATAATAAATGTGTATGACATTGTATGTAATTTGTTTTGATCATTTAAATATACTTTAGCAATGAAGTGAATATTAGTTTAATTTAATTTTAAAATATAATATGACATTTAAGTCACAATTAATGAAATGGAAAGGGCGTTTAATTTGTATTCTCCGTAGAATTATATGGGTAAGAGTTGATTTATTGTAATTGTATAAGAAAGTGAAGCTACGTGTGACAAGGTGCGGTGCCGTGCGAGGCTAGTGGTGCGGCGGCATGAGCGGCACGAGCAGCGCGGGCGGGCCGGCGCGGCGCAGGAAGGGGTGGTGCAGCAGGCGCGCGGCGGCGCGGCGCTGCGCCGGGTCGCGCACCAGCGCGCACTCCACGAACTGCAGCAGGTCGGGCGGGCAGCGCGCGGCGCCGCGCGGTCGCGGCGGCGGCATGTCGCGGATGCGGCGCATGGCCTGCACAGTCACCATTAAATAAGACTACTAAACAAAAAAGCATATACCATCTTCCAGCCTCATCACCAAAAAACACCATGACTGTGAACAAGGGCTAATTTATTCATTATATAAAAAAAATCTCCAACATTCCTCTAAAAATTAAAAAAAATAACCAAAACCGGCACAAGGAATTTAAAAAATTAATGGTGATTGCACATTTAAACAGACAAAAACAAAACTTATTAGCCGGGTACATTAAAGCAGTAAATAAACTTTGTAAATATTTATTTATCAAAAGTTCATATTATCAAATGACATGGCAAAACTTCGTAATTGCAGGCACTCACCTGTAGCGGTGGCTCATTAAAGAATGGTGGCTCGCCATCGACCATCTCAATGAGCATTATGCCCAGCGACCACACGTCCACTTCTGGACCGTACGGCAGTCTTGATATCACTTCTGGAGACATCCAATACGGTGTGCCCACCAAGGACTTACGTTTTGGCAATTCCTAGAAAAGAAATTTTCAATTTTACACTGATATTTGGCCTATCACCATCTATGATATATTTCTTATATTCAAGTATTTTTTTATAATATAACAAAACCCTGTTTTGATAACTTTCTAGTATCATCATCATCATCATTAACAGCCCTTGTCTGCCCACTGTTGGGCAATTTGAAATTTTGAAGCTTTAAAGTGTTTCCTAAAGTAAGGGAATTTATAGAATGCGGAAGGAGGCACGGGGGAAAGCCTAAATCCGGTAGTGGGCAAACGCCGATGGTAATGAAGGTGCCTTCGACCAGTGAACTTGGAACACTCACGTAGAAGAAAAAATATTACTAAACTGAAATAAGAGTTATAACAAAGTTTACTTACTTGTGACACTTGGGCACAAAATCCAAAATCAGACAATTTGACTCGCCCATCTGCCGTCAGCAGTATTGAGTCAGATTTAATATCTCTGTGTATAACACCTTGGCCGTGCAGGAATGCCAACGCCTGAAAGACAATACAATCATTTTATCACAATTTTCCTTTAAGTTTCCCTCTGTACTATACTTCAGATGTTAAAAAAAACAGTGTTTTTTATTTTTTTTTCTAAATTTATAATCCAATTGTTATACTTTAAAAAAAACAATTGTCAGAAATTGATTTTCCTTAAAAAAAATTTATTATTTTTTTTATTTGTTTCATAAACTATAAAATTTGCGATGTTATCTGTTTAACCACAGTTACATTATATCTCGTAAAGTAACACACAATCTAATTTACATAGTTGTGAATTTTTTTTCACATCTAAACAACCCCGTTTGAGTTACCTAGTTCTATAAATGGGAACCTTCTTTTAAAAACCTTCATGTTACGAAACATGTTAAAACAGCATAGATAACGTATGACCTATATTATCTTGAATGGTTACCTTAAGGCACTGTTTGCAGACCGTCGCTATCTGCTCGGGGTCCATTCTGGAGCGGGTCACGATGTCAGTGAGCGAGCCGCCCGCCATGTACTCCATCACCACCCACAGCTCGTCGCCCACTAAGTAGGACGCGTGCATCTCTACGATGTTAGCGTGCGGGTAATCCCGCATTATAACCTTAAATAAAAAAAGTAAATTTGTACAGTTAACATGGCCAGTAATTTAAAAAAAAGCAATTATTTAATTTTTATTGTCATGATGCTATATAGATATAGCTAGAAAAGATTTTCCCTTGATTCGGAAAAAACCGTATTTATCATGCTCTCTCAAATTGCCTTAATACCCATCTCAAAAAATGACATCATTCATTTTGACCTTTAAAGCTAAACAATAAAGTTCCATATCAATGAATATGAAAGTGTCACTCATTTAATATGATCATTCATTGGGAGTTCGGGTGTGATCGCATTCCGATAAAGAGCAGAGTTTACCCGAAGAAAAATACTATCTCACTATATCTATAGTTTGTACCATAACATGCTATACACATAAAACCTAATCTGGAGTACAAAAGTGAGGAGAAACACAGCTTCCATAGGCCTTTTTCTATACCCTACACAGTGAGGATAAAGGTCTGAAAATAATATCAGTCTTACCACTTCATTAAACAGCAGTTCTCTCCGTTGCTGCTTCAGTAAGTTCATCATCTTAACAGCAACACGTCTACGTGTCCTTGTGTCGGTGGCCGAGCATACAAAGCCGGTGCTGCCCTCGCCGATCTTATTAAAACCAACCAACGTTGCCTTCGGGTCGCCCTCACTGACAACTAACCGGAGAGCTGCCCTGAACTAGAAAGGATTAAATCATTTATTACGCTACGTTAGTGGAGAAACCTGAATACCAAATGACACACTTTTAACTACAATTATGTTGGCTTCTTTCTAGAGAAATAAACATATGTGTACTTAATAAAAAAGAACTTTATACGTTTAAATATAGTATCAAAATAAATTGAATCCATAAGACTAAGACAAATCGAAATATTAGTATGTACTTTTAATATAAATAAAAATTAATTTGATGACCAATGTTGTAAAATGTGAGGCTGAATATAATCATATCAAAGTTTTAGTAAAGCTATGCAAACATTATCATCTAATTATGCTTTAATTGATAATTGATAAAAAAAATAAAAAAACGAAATTTCGATTCATATTGGGATTAAAGAATCTTGACCTTAAAACGGACAAACAATGGACATTATTCCAATAGTTACAGACAATAATTATTATAACATACTTGTTCATGGGTTAAACGCAACTCATGTTTGGAAGCAGCCAGGGGCAAGTGTGAAGGCGCGCCGGGGGGCATCACGTGTTGATGTCGAGTCATGGAATATGTATCAGCTAAAATCAATACAAACCAAGTTACATAGACAATTATAATTTTACAAAAAAGTTTTACTTCTAATTTTTAAAGGTTGTCAAATTTAACGAAAACGGGAAATAACAATCCTATGTAAATCAATTTTTCATCTACTGTAATTATACACTTATTAAAATGAAAAAAAATGTTATCATAAAATTTAAACATGGATTCTTTCTAAAATCAATCCATAGATAATAAATTACACTTTCAGCCAGTAATATGTGCAAAAAAAACCATTGAATTTGACTAGTCATTGATCCAAGCAGAAATATTTTTATTTTTGATAACACTGATTGTATAAATTTCAATAATTTGAAATTATCTTACTAAAATTAATCATAAGTAAGTGAAACCACAAAATAAATTCAGTAGACAGTTTCTCAACACTACTATAGTTTAAAAGAAAGTATTTAACCTAAATGTTAACACCTTGAAAAATATCACTCACCCATACTAACATTATTTCCATTAAGGCCTTGCATTGCAAGTGTGGGCTGGGCTTGCGGTGGGTGATTATGTTGATATGGTACATTAGCATTCTGAATGTTTTGGTATGTTATTGTTGTCTGCTGATTGTCATTCGGCTCAGCACCGGCCCTCACTAGCCCCTCTTGCCCCGCCTGTGTCCATTCCACTGGCGATTCAGGTATTGATTTCTTTAAAGCAAAATTGCTCTGCTCACGTCTTAAACTAGGATATTGTTGAGGTGCAGGAGGGACTGGTGGTGATTCTTCAGGTACTGCGGGTGGAACGTTTGCTTGGTTCCGTAAATCTCTTCGTATACGAGGTGGACTTGTGCTTCTTAGAGAGTTTGATCTAGCCACATTTGAAGTTTTTGGTAACACAACTCCGTTTTGAATTGGTTGAGTATTTAACACTATAGGGTTTGTTGAGGGAGGACGAACCATTGATGCCACAGAAGCAGATCTATGCTCCCCTCTCACTATCGTTTTTAAATCTAAAATTTCAGTTGGTGTAATCTCAGATGGGTCAATTAGTGGAAGAGGTCTGTTCGTTGATTTGAAAATCTGCAATAGAAGGTATATTAAAATAAGAAGTCTGCAGTGTATTGAAACATATTTATACTATTTAAAAAATGAACATGTCAAAATTTTATGATTACTTTACAATTTTAAAAAAATGTGATCCTTATAAAATATCAATCAATTGCATTCTTTATAAAAATCCATACAAAAATTAGGTCAGTTCAGTCTTGTAAGTTCAATCTTGGAACATGTTTACAAAAAGGTTTTAACATTTTATTTTTATCATGATGTTCTGTGCCACTCAAGTTAATAGATATTTTGTGGAAAAGTATGCTAAAATATTCAGGTCATCTTATCACCTTATACTGACATTTTTGTGTCAATTGATAATAATGTGTTATATATTAAAATTATGTTAAAACTGTACTAACTGAAAGATTTTTTTTTTTAAAATAACTATAATGCACCATTCTTGTCTACTTAAATATAAAGAGTGTATAATATGACAATTACAAGACATAATTTACCTGATTACTACCAACTAAGGAAGCCCATTGCAAAGGAAGTCCCACATATTTACCCTCTCTCTTGTCAAAGCCTGTGTGCACTCTGTGCTCAAAATTGCTAGGTGGAGAGATCATAGGCTTCTTCTTTTTCTTTGAAAACATGTTGAAAAATAATTTTCACCTGCAACTATATACTAACTTACATTATTTTTATTTAAGTCGCATTAATTTATTTCGTAAACGACAAGCACTTTTGATAATCACTCAGGTACTCAAATAGCATAGAACTGTTTAAATCACATGAAACACACCCATTCAATAAGAACTATAATGGCAAATCACAACAGCGAACTTTAAAAAGAAAGCTTGAAATCACAAACAGTTTTCACTTTGACCGGGACTGTTTTCTATCCTGCACACGCTGCTGCCTCCTACACTAACAAGTTATAAACATAGAACATTCACAAATCACATTCTCAGACGATAATCGTTAGAAGTATGGAAAATTGAACAATTAGTTTAACACTTCCGCGGAGTACTTAGTCAACTTGTAACCATGCATGATCCAAATTTAATAAACGTAATGATTGCGTACGTTACTGTTCTTTAATTGAAATCATTCAATTTCACTTCACTGTACTTCACTACGCCTTCAGGCGAAAACAATTTAATTTTATAGATTTTACTATTACAATCTTTGAATTCATCGCAAAAATATGCAATTTATCGTATAATATAACAATTATATTTTTATATTTCCTCGAAGCTTCAAAGTATTCAAGTATTGTATTGTATTTATTGTTGCCATTCGTACAATTTAGATTAGATACCTGGTAAATTATTTTAAGGTACTTTGTGTTACCTATCTGGTAATACAAAATGCACTTGCACCTGGCACCTGCAGGTATAGTAATGTAATAAGTTTTACAATACCAATACCAAAATAATAGTATGTCAAGTAAAAGCAAAATGTCAATTTCTTAATAAAAGTTATAATTAAAAGGAAAGATTAACTATTCTAATTCGTATATATTTGGCGTCTAAATAAACTTGTACTTCAAACTAAAGCATTTTAGTAAATCAATATAATATTAAAGTTTTAAAATTAGCCTATTACGCACTGTCCACATTTAGGAACATGCTACAACGAACATGTTTTTGAGGCATACCAAATTATCATATATTTGGTATTTAATACAACACTAGCCATTGGTTATCTGTTGAAAGATGTTAAAGAAGTATGACAAGTTCGTATGGAATGTTTGAGTGTTGTTATTTTACAACTGCCTTAAAATCGGCAGTGAAGGTCTCTAAGCCTAAACTAAAATTATCCATTCAACGTACTTACAAAAATACCCCAATTTGAATTAATATTTCAAAAACAAATGTCTTTCGCTTTACATTTCATAACTATCATTTAAAATTACACACAGTTTTTTTAGTTGTCATCGGTTTTGCTTATTATAATCTTTTCGTTTCTATTTCTACTTTTGATTTCTACGCTTTCATTTTGACAGTTCATTTTCGTCAATTTGAGTTTTGAGTTTAAATATGAAAGAGAAACGAGAGAAGAAAAAGAAACATAGTAAAGATAAACTCAAACACAAAAAATCTAAAAGGAAAACAGTAAGATTTTCGTTACACATTCAATTAATTTTTCTAAATTGTAAATAGTCTGTAATTCATTTTGGTGTGTTTTTGTTCTTTTAGTATTCTGAATCTTCAAGCAGCTCCTCTCAGTCAGATGAATGGGTTGAAAAAGATACAGGGGCGTCCAAGAACCGTGATGATTGGATGTCGATGACAGGTATGCTGAAAACATATACAAAAGATGACGTAAAGGTTTCTCGGGAAGATAATAAAAAACATATAGATTCATACAATCCTTCAACAAGTTCAAGAGAATTAAATCCATATTGGAAAGATGGTGGTTCTGGTCTACCCCAGTCATCTGAAAGTTTTCGTAAATCAAGACAGTTTATGAAACCTTCTGATGGCGATGATTATTACAGTAAACCACTAAGTAATCAGGATAAACAAGCGACACGAACCAAGGCTGAGTATAAGGGTGACAGACATGTTGGTGATAAAAAATCGTACAATTGGCGGAAAAATGAAAGAAGGGAGGAAACACAAGACTATAAAAGTAAACATGATTGTGACACAAAAGTAAATGAACATTTAAATGACAAGGATTCAGCTTTTTTGAAAGGGCCACCTGAATCATCAGAGAAAGGTTCATCAAGTTCTTTATACCTTAGCGATGAAAAAATGAATAAATTAGCCGCTAAAATTGTTAAAGCAGAAATAATGGGTGATACAAAGTTAGTGAATGAATTGAAAGTTAAGTTAGAAGCAGCCAGAGAGTATAGAAAACAGAACCCTAATGCTGGTAACAACATTGACAAAGGCATAATGTTAATGACAACCACTCCTTCGGGAAATAGTAGGCCATTATCAAAGGCTGATTCATCACAAGCAGGGGATCCCAGAAGTAAAGGTGGTAAAAGAAAAGCAGAAACACACAAAGTTAATGAAAGAGTCAAATACTTTGGAAATGATGACAAGTACAATTTATCACAAATGGTAAGTATAAACAATTTTGTATTATATATGGTGGAGGAGGATAATCCTGGAATGTAGGCCACTGCTGGGGACATAGAGCTTGGGCCGCCCCCTCTTGGTGGACTGACAACTTATTGTAGTTGGAGGGAAGTTGTTGGATGCAAATGCAGAGGACTGCATACTGTGGAAGGATTAGGAAAGGCCTATGTCAAGCAGTGGCCAGACATGATGATGACATAAGTTAGCACATTTGGCATAAATGTGGAATAAAATAAAAAATGTATGTTTCAGTTTGAACAAGAAAAGTATGGTACCAATTATGATCAAGATGCAGAGTTAGCCGCAGTAGTAGCCAAACATAAAAATCCTAATGATGACTTGGAAGACATTTTTGTTGATGAAATATCAAAGAATAGAAATGTGGCTAAAGATAATGAAAAAGAGAGACAACATGCAATTAATCAGAGCATGAAATTAGAACGGTCATTAGAAGGATGTGAATACTGCATTGACTCTAAAAATATGTTGAAACATCTAATAGTGAGTTATGGTAGTAAAGTGTACTTGGCCTTACCCGCTAAGAAATCTCTTGTCAAAGGACATTGTATTATAACTACTCTGCAGCATAATTCATGTGTCACTTCTTTAGATGAAGATATATGGGAAGAAATATTGGTTAGTAAATAATATTTACTATTGTAATTATTATAAGACATTTTGTATAAAATAAAAAATAAGAATTTGTATATAGTAACTTCGTTCAAATTTCAGAATTACAGGAAAATAATCACACAATTCTTCAATTGTCAAAACAAAGATGTAGTATTTTTCGAAACAGCCACAAGGCTTCACAGATACCCACACATGGTGATCAATTGTGTTCCTCTGCCGAGAGATGTAGGAGACATGGCTTCAATATACTTTAAAAAGGCTTTACTTGAATGTGAAGCAGAATGGTCTATGAACAAAAAAGTTGTAGATTTAAAGGGTAAGAATATTAGAAAGGGTGTACCTAAGGGTTTGCCTTACTTTTGGATAGATTTTGGCATGGATCCAGGTTTTGCCCATGTTATTGAAGATCAACAGTTATTCCCGAAGACATTTGCAGAAGTGAGTTTACATTGTAGCATTTTACAATGTTATTTTTTGTTGAAACAGCTTGTATATAAATAAAAATTATTACATAAACATATAGCCAAAAAGTAAATTACACAGACGATGATTCATGAGTGACAATATGCAGCTTTTTCCTATTTCTCATTGATATTAATAAAAATTTTGTAAGATTAAATCATGCTTAACTACATCTCATGTTTATTTAAATAATATTGTATTTCACATACCCTACTTTTAACTACATATTTTTTTCTTTTAGGAAATCATTGGCGGCATGTTGGACTTAAATCACAATTTATGGAAAAATCCACAGAGAGAATATGGTGATATACAGAGACAAAAGGTCTTAGAGTTTGTAAAGGAATGGAAGCCTTTTGAGACATCAATGAAGAATAAAGTATAAAAATCAATTTGTGTTTAATTATAAGACTGTTGGCATCAGATAGGCAAAGAGCACTGACTTCTATGGATGGACATGTTTACTTAGAAATGACAGCCTTGGCTGCAGTTCGACTTTAAAGCATGTTTATGTTAGCTTCAGCACCTACATGGCAGAAACTAATTAGGCCTGCCTGAATAGAGGGTATGGTCATTGTAAAACCATAAATAACATATTTTTTGCGCTTTGCGTCAAAGAGGGAAAGGGGTTTTTAAACTAAAAAAATTCTTTAATATTTATTGATATCATAACCCTTCATCTTCTTTCATCATTTCTTCTATTAGCCTTTGTCTTTCTGCAGCCTGTCGCATTTTGGTCAAAACAATGGATTCATAGTCCCTCTCTGTTAGTAATGATGATGTTCCTTGGTCTCTTTTCGTTGTTAGTATTGGTCTTTCATTTAACCATTTTAAAGTTATCGGATTTTCCGCTAGACCTAAAAAAAATAAAAAGATATGTCAAATAGCACCATTGGGTATTTTGTTTTTTAAAAAAAATATTTTACATTTGCTGTTTACGTACCTTTTTCTAGTTCTACTGCCATTTCTGAGGCTTCCTTGGTAGTAAATTCCACTAATGCACTACCCTTTTTCTTAGGAGAAATGATTAGAACTGAAATAGTGCCATATTTTTTTAGAACTCTTCTTAAAGTAGACTCATCATAACCACCATTATTTGGATCATTTTTATCAGCCTTCCATTTAATCTTTATTCTATTTAAACTGGGATCCCAATATGGTTCATTGAGTCCTGCCTTATTTCTCCTAATTTCTTCCTTGATTCTCTGTTGTTCCTCCTGTAATAGACGGCTGCCTTCTTTTCGTAACCTTTGAATTTCTGCTGCTAGTTTTTGTTCTTCTGTAAGATTTGCATCTTTTCCCAAAGCCGCTTCACGTTCTCTCCTTTCAAGATCTTCCTTCAGTTTCTGACGCTTACTATCTAATTGTTTATGACGTAATTTAGCGGCTGCTTTAGCTTTTAAAACTCTGTCGTACGCAGCTCTAGCGCCTATGTCTGTCAAGATCTCTAGAGCTCTTGACAATTCATGAAAAGTTTCCGCTGCTTTTGGGTCGTCGGGATTTTTGTCTGGATGACATTGTAGCGCCTTTTTACGATACGCTTTTTTGATCTGAAAATATTTTAGTACATTAGTAAAATAAATAGATAGTCACATTCGACAAAGATAATTTTTATACCCATACCTCCGATTCAGTAGCAGAAATCTGGACATCTAAGATAGCATACAAGTCAACATCTTCAATATTTTTCTTGGCCATTTTCAAACCTTATTCGTAGCAAACTTAATATGGCATAATTACGCTTATTGTAACTATAAAAAATAGAGTTTAAAATACACAAACGAATGTTTTAATTGTTTTTGTGATTATTCTGACATATGACGTTTTGGTCGATAATAAAGAGTAGATGACATACAGGTTAAAATATATTTTCGGTTTGTATTAATTTGTTTCACAGAATATAATCTGCATCGAACCATTCTTTGTATAGAGAGTATCTGTCAAAATAAGGATAACCTAAAAATTATAGATAATTGAATGTTTAATATAAGATACAAAATACGATATAAGTTTCTAAAATCAAAAAGTTAAAAGACTTAATAACCATGTTGCCTCGATATATACGTATGTAGTTTATCAGTTGCGGTAAGTTTTAGAAACAAAAAAAAATTACAAATGTTTTTCTGTTTATTCTAGGTAATTCAGTTAAAAATGGTGGTTTATATTTGCGGACTAATTCAACACTGGCTCAAACGATACCACAAAAAGAACAAGAAAATTCACAGGGTATGTTATTTTTTATGTTTTTCTGTAAACCTAAAATATTTTTGGATGGTAAATAATAATAATCAGCGAGTTTTTAAAAATACAAAGGTTTAACTGTCAAATATTAAAATTGCAATATTTAGCTGTTCAGCTTCATACAATGTTTGTTTTATACAACAATTACACTGTTATTAAAGAAACCTAGCGTTTTTATTGCCATATCAAACTTTTTAATTTTTATAAGTTATTGGACACTGTGACACTTCCGCATACTGTGGAAGGCATTGGGAATGGCCTATGTCCAACAGTGGGCAGACAGGGGCTGTTGATGATGATGATGATGATTGGACACTCCATACGTAAAATTCCTTTCCCCTTAACAATCATTATGTACACAACAAACATTATGTAATAAATAATTGA
>JAODUI010000006.1:3701310-3714702 GCA_027563995.1 Papilio gigon | reverse complement strand
GGGATAAAGTTCAAACACAGCAAAATGACCATATCTTAAATGTGTGAGGCAAAGTCTTCATGTATAAATCTATCTCTCTCACTTAAAATCTATCAGATGATTTTAGTTGGCAAATAATTACTATATCCATAGTGAAATACATTATTAATGAAGGATAATTACACATCAAAGTAATAAATACAATATGTTGGAAAAAACTATATCAGGTGGTGGTCTATGATTGTATTTGTAAGTGCAAGAATTGCAAATATATTGGTTCTGCTCTTAATTCAAGATCAATTTTTCACCCTTGTTGCAGCAAAGTCCTATATGGTTGTAATCTTATATAATAAAAGTTTGTCTTTTAAAAAGCAAGCTTAGTACAAAACCATATAAATGATTAGTAAAGGATAACTCTATGAATTTTTTTGCTGATATGTAATAATTACATCATGATGGTTTTCTTCATGATATGAATATTTCATTAACTTACATATGAATATCAGAAAACTATTTGGTACATGGCAGTCACTGAAGTCAGTACCTGCGGATTGCAAGTAAAGCACTTAGCCCATGAGCTTGTCCATAATAAACAATATCAAAAAAAATATTTTGTTACTAATCTTTTTATCCGTCATACATTACTTCATTTGTTGAAATTAATTTAAAGTTATAAACAAAAATTTCCTCGTTGAATCACTTGTAAAACTGATTCAATAACTTGGAATATTTTATTGCATCATATTTGTCTTTGTAAATGAATAAATGTATTATAATTGCATTGTATATAAAGATTTGTCATGAAAGCAGTGATTTACATGTAACAAGATTACATCTGTATTAAACATTTTTGTTTCTGTTTGGTGGGTGCATATGCAGATCACTCATTTCCAATTCGGTTGCATGAAATAATGGCAATGTTGAAGAGATGAATTTAGAACATAGCAACAGCTCTTATTAACACATTAAAAATTCCATATTGAAATGCCAAGAGAGAACATACCTTATTTTCATATAGTGATTAGTCTATATTGATATGTAGGTTTTGTCATCCACCTGCTCTTTTCTTTTTTCCCTATGGAGGGTCAGCACAGTATGTACGCTTCCAGCCATCTTCCATCTCTGTCATATTTGAACTTACACCCTTCTTATGCATATTCTCTTTCACACAATCTATCCATGCTGTTTTCAATTCTAACAAATACCCATCCTTCCTTCCATCTTTGCTGAATAAATGTGTAAAAACCACAATAAAGTTAGATTTAATGATACAGTGGGGAAAACATATATTGATTATTTCCCTGAATAGCGACTGTAAGTGCTATTAGTTAACTATTGTTTACGTGTCTGAGTTGCACTTGTTAAAGTTTTAGTCGTTGAGTTAAATAATTGAGTGGGCATCCCCCTTGACTACATTGTCGCGCCTGGGGAGCGAGCCTTGCATTTTTTATAACATTGCAGCATAACCTTGACTCCGCTGCGAGGATTACGAATGAGATAGTCAGATAGTCCCCTAAAAACTGTTTCAATGGACTGCATGCAGTAGAATTGAAAAAAAAAACTTGTTTAATTTAAAGAAATGTAGTAATAAAAAAACTTGTGATGCAAACAGATTAACAACTTATGATAATAATAAATTATTATCGTAAAATAATATTAGTAAATAGAGTACAAGATTTAAAAAGTTAATCGACCCAATACCGCTGTATTTTGTATGACACTGATGGTGAAAAAAAGTCGAGTGAAATCTTACTGTAGGTCATAATTGAGCGGTGCCATACAAACATTAAAAACGACAATGACACTTATTTTGACGCATATTGTTACCCTTCACATTCACATTCGAAACATTGAGACAAAACAAATGTCATGGCAGTTGAAACCTAAAGTTACATGACAGGAATATTCAGTGTGTCATGTAAAAAATACGAGTCTCATCCCATATTGACTGAATCTTTTAGTTCTGTTCGATGTTGATTTGTTTTCGAGTAGTTACTCTCGGGCCGAAGGGCGATATGATCAGTTGTTATCGGGCAAGTTATCAGCGAGTGACGACGATCTCGCTATCTTGCGGCCGTAAGTGCGCCATCCTGTCACTCGCGACATAACCGCGCGCACTCTCGGTTTCCTCGCCTTTCGCTCGCCGGCGGTCACACTCCGTGTAGCATGGTGCAAGTTAGCGCCTATCGGTTCGTTAACCCACTTCCTAACCGTCGCGTTTGCATTTCAACTTAGACAATTGGTTTATATTCATATAATGTTAGTAGTTTTCCGTTAATGGTGATGTTTGCGGTGCGTCGTCTCGTACGACAATGTTTATGTGGTCAGTGCGGTGTGTAAGTGATTGTTATCGTCAGAGGAACAGGAACAATGTTACGTCGCCGGGGAACGTATACAGTGAACGCCGAAACGGCTGTTCGCCACCGTGATAAAATAGAACCGGTTTCTTTGCTCACGAAAAAAATTGGTAGGCCAACTTTATAACTCTTATCATAACCTGTTTAAATAACTAACATTAATATTTTCATACACGGTTCTTACCTTTTAGAAAATATTTGTAACGTGTTTCATTTGTTGTTAAGGTAAAACTGCGATCTAATTTTGTAAGAAAACGTTTGTCTGAAGTGCTTTACTTTCTAATTCGCGTTGCCGTGCTCAGCGGAGATGTTGCAAGAAATATAAAAGTATAGTAAAATAGTAGACATAGAATAAAAATATTTAATTCGGCAGTTTTCGAAAATTTTATTACGTATTGACAAACTTCTATACTCCAAAATGTCAAAAAATGGATTACATAAGCTGTTAGCCTTTTTGGAATTCTTACGAAAACTTTTTTGATGTATAAAAAAAAAAAGTAAAACAATTTAGTCTGATCATTGTTAGGCCCATCACCTAAATAGTTCAGTCAACTGTTTAGGCTTGTATGTTATGGTTTCCTTTTATTTTAATTTTTCACTATAACTGTTTATTCCCAGATGTACTTCAATCTTCCTATGTACAGTGTTATTTTATTTATAAATACTTCTTGTGAGTAAAATACATTTATTCTAATTAGATCAAGATAATACGCCTTGGGTTTGTTAATATTTATATTGCAGTAACATGTGTTACTTAACTCCCGTACGTCACGTCACGTGCTTTTCTTTATGTAAGATGAAGAAACAATCAGTTTATCGACATTTTATCTATCTTCATAGGACGTGCTGTCAGACGAATGCCTTCTTGGCTAATCAACAATTGCATAAGGTTTTCTTTTATTTAAATCAAAAAAGTCATATCACGGTTAAAACCATTAACGGTATACCTAGTAACAATAATGGGATAGCAAGAACGGAAAGGCCACGCCCACGCAACTTTAGTCATTACAAGAGGTTGTCGTATATCTTGGATGCTCGGTACATCGAACGAGTCGCTTCGTAGAATACAATGTCTGGTGTGGTAAAGAGATGCGGGAGAGGGTATTGCTCAGAGCAGATGACAACCAACTTATTTGAAAACACGTATACTTAGTTTGGCAGTTACTATGTTAGGAATTATTTGATTTCGTTTTGTTTATCATCAAATTAATAGTAAATAACGTACGTCCATAGTCCGAAAATTACCGCTGCCAAAATTTCCGTAAAAACATATTGTCATCCCCTTCCTTCTGTTTGGAATAAACAAAGATAACAATATGTTTTTGTACATGTGTAAAGAGACTTATCGTTACGTCAATTAATACGACTCGTAATAAACTAGAAATATACCAGGAGGCTGACTATGTTTACATATAAATTTTTAATTAATTTTGTCCATATGGTGCAAAAGAAAACTCGAAAGTTATAAATGTCGATGTAAATTTATGGTTTTACTGTTAGTTAATAAGCGAAGTTTGATAAATACGATAAAACTGTATGAAATACATTTAATAGGACCGTGTCTAAGATAAGTTCTAAGTATTTTTATGCTACCATTAAATAAGATTAGTTTGGAGCAATTGTATTTTTATTGTTATTGATAGGGAAGGATATCTTAATCAATGGGCGGATCATCTAGTTCAATGTTGATATAATAAAGCATGAAGTCAAAATTGCCACGCTTGGTTAACAGACGATATACAGTGAGATAGTTTCCTGTAAGAATTTTATGATCAGTCAGTTTAGGATTGTCACGATGATCAGTCTTGTCGCCCGTATCTAACACTCCCGCCACCTTGATGACGTCATCGGTCATTTTGCAGGAGGCCTGCCCATTCTGCGTCGACTTGTAATTACGATAAGAAGTACTTGTAATTTTTTAGAGTGTAATGATAGGATAGTGAAGTTTGGTTAACCTAACAGTGAATAATTTCAAGTAATGTGTAGTAAACTGTTACAATGAACGGTGAACGCTTTTACATATTTGTATTTATATGTTATTTATCATGTTGCCATCAAACGCGTCGTTAACATTTTAGATTACAAAAGATAGTGTTGTACTTTCAGATATAATGATATCGATCGATAAATTCATTGTTATCTCGACACATCCTTAATCTTGATGAACACCCTGTTGAATAAAATATAAGAAAATACTGTTTTCTTTCTAATAAGGGATACTGGGAGTAAACATTTGTATTCTTATCTTCTATCGCCAATTCTAAGCTAACAAATTCAATTGCGTTAAAAGAAATTATAGGTTCGACGAGAATTACTTTATAATAGTCTTTATAGCTTTTATCAAGGTTTAAGGGAGTATGAGTAGAAACCATATAACAATAGTTTTGCCTTCATAAAACTACATTTTAAGAATAAGTCGCTATACCAATTGGTAGTAACAAGCAGCCGCGTTAGGTCTTTTTTTCCTCTTGGTCTTTGTGGGCGCCGCGGGAGCGTGATTTTCACGTGACACCGCGACGCCCACTGACCCCCCCGGGAAATGGGTCCCTCTGCACCATATGTGGAGCTGTGAGCGAATGACCTCTATTGTGCGTGCTCCATACTCAGCCTCTGCAAGGCCATCCGCTCAGAGTTACCCAGCCTATCCGGAGACTGGCCTCCGATGGCACTCTCTTTTAGGGTCTCGGTTTTATTGGGAGGTCCACTGGGAGGCCCCGAGGCCTCGATCCTCCGTATCAACAGAAAGGCCCCGGCCTCCGTCTTTCGTTTCACCCACCCCGGGGAAACACCCCACTACCAAGCAATCGCTAAACAGGCAGCGGAGAGCGATGGTAGGCCTCCCGCAAGTTGGACCGATGAGGTCCGATCGTGGCTGATATGATGATATGAACTCTTGCTAGTGATCGCAATTTTAATATCGAATAGATGCATCTTTTGCCTTGCGTAATTCATGAGCTTTTTTTGAATAGTAGTTGTTGCCGTGTTGTACGTGTTTGAAAGAATGTATAAAACACAATGTCCTTGACCGTATGACTCTATAATGCGCGTTTATATTACTTTTATCTATCGGTTCGCTTTAGATCCGTGGGCGTAGTGGGCACAGCTTGGAAGTCTTACAAGTTAAACTTATGTAACTCTTACGTCTGTATCAACGTAATAAGTTGCCTGTAATTAAGTTGGTCGTGATGTTGGATTATAGATAAATACGTCGGTTTAGATGTACATTTCTTTTCATTTCCAAAGATAGAATAACGATAGCCAGAAGTGTGACGTTTTTAGAGACTTGACAATAGTGTTATAAACAACATTTGGCTGATTCTTTATTGCAACTGAAAATATTCATTGTTCAAAAGCAAAGCAAAATATAGTGCTATTAAATTATTAAATCAAAACTGGGCAAGGTTTGCAGGCGTAGGCAGTGATACAGTTCTATATGGAAATTCCAAACTTTAGGCCGTTCCGTATCGATCGTTTACTTATTATTTAAAGCTAACCTAAATACATAAACAACATTAAGCAGATATGCAATTAGGTATGCATATTAGTTTAAAATAATAGTTTGTTTTAAATAACAAGTGATAGACAGTAATAAAAAATAAGACATGTTTTTGATAACAAAAATACGCTTGATTAGTTTTTATATGGGGTGTTATTGTGACCACAAACGATTATGGTTTTTTATAGTCACGGTACTTTAGATCCCAAGCCACTTAGAAATCGTGTTAGATTTTTGGCGGCAAAAATGTGACTGGCCAGTTTGTCAAAGGTTTTTGATAATCGATTTGCCTTTAGCGTTGAATTTAATCTTGTTCATCTGATGTTCTGCGTACATATAAACCCATATATACATAATGCCTATAAAGCCACTTTGTAAATACATAACGTATTTATGGACGGGCAACGTATTTACGGCTTACGAGCAGGGGAGGGTGAGTTAATATCAGTTTGCTTTTTTACATATAATAGAAATTGTAGTTATTTTTTTAGTATGTACATGCGTACTGTATATGTAAAATAAAACAATAAAGTCCTAAAGTTTATTCTGAACTTAGTATTCTTTGGCGGTTCGGTAAGGTACAGAAGGTTGAATTAGTAATGAACTAGGAAAGAAAATCTATGGCGTGAAGGTTAGTTGGTACTGACTTGAAATAACGACGACTCAAAGTTTGGTCGTTAAATGCTTCAGCGAGGAGTTGCATTGTAGAGGTGCAAAATTCCATCGAAGTCGATATAAGAAAATGTGACATTTAGTGAATGTTTATGTTTACTACATCAAAGTGGAAGTGCTCGCGTTAATAGATGCGCTCATTCTTTTTTACCTATTCCAACATTTAGACGTAAATGACGTATATGGAACATTGCCAGATAAATGCAACGAGGAAGTACGATGCAAATTTATTTTATCATCATCATCATCCTTTGTCTTCACACAGCTGGACATATGCCTTCCACTGTATCCGGAAGTATGTTCACTTGACAAAAGTATGATTCGTTTATAATAAAAAATACAAGAACAGTGTTTTCCGGTAGTCCAGTCTAAGCTAAAAGTTTATCGTGTACGTGAAATGTTCTGGGATCAGATTTTAGTAACGGTATCGGCGATGAAGCGATTATTCATTTTACGTAGTAATTTGAAACAATAGCCGTCAGTTCTGTTTATCAAGGATCTTACCTGTTATAGGAAGTCTTAGGGACTTATATTTAAGTGGTTTATGTCTTTTGTTTTTAGTCCTTACATTCTAAACTACTTAAGATTAAAGGTATTTCATAAATTTCAAATCAAATAAAAATTCGTTTTAACTTTTTTCGTTTTTTGTAGTTTAACTTTTTAACCAGTGTTCGGAAAAAAATCATTACATTTTATAGAAGGCTTCAAATTGGCGTGTACTTACCTTAGCGCGATAAAACTCGCGTTTCGCTGTGGAATAATATTTTTATTGCTACCACTGATAAATAGGTTACTCTTGCTATAAAAATTTATTAAATTAACTGAAATTTGAGGTCGAGTACCCAGTAGTGTATGAGTAATAAAGTAATTAAAATTAAATTATTCTTTGACATATATAATCCTTTCTCATTTAAGTTTCTAAAGAATTCCGTTTAATTTTGTCCAATATACAGTTAATTTTTTTTGATCATTTGATTTAAAACAAAAAATTATAAACAGTTTTCAAAAACTGGTCATAAGCAAAAACAATATTTAATACAATTTTTTTTATTGTTCCACAATACGTAGTATGTGTATTGTTACATCTAGGTATGAATTACGCTTATTCCCACGACGTCGAGACCACATCTAGTTGCTATGCGGTAACAAGAAATCTGTTCACTTGACCTTCTCATCTCATTTTAATAACACTAAGGTAATAAAATGACTATCAACATTTTTGCGATCATAACAATGATACTTAAAAGCTGGAAGAGACTTATCGACTGGTACTCATTGAGTTATCAAATAATACATTAGTAATTACACTTCAGATATATGCATTGTGCACACCCATAAACATGACAAGAAAAAGTTTATTATTATTATCCAATTGGAACATAAATTGTCATCTATACAATTTGTTTATACATTTTATGTGTTAATTTGGCACAGCGTTTATATTTTCGCCTTTGAATGAACCGGTTATATTACGGTCGGGTTGTGTTGCGACGTGCTACGTATCCTTGGTAGGGGCTCAAAGGCGAGACCGCGCGGCGGAGCGTGGCACGAGCGGTGTCGCTTTACACAATGCAGATGCGCCGCCCGTGAACTGGACCAGGAAGACTGCACGTTTCCTTTCTCTAACAATATAACAGTCGGGGAATTAAATTCCCTTCCCACTTATCTAAAATTAAGCACCTATGTTTCTTTGACAAGTTATCGACGAAATTGCAGTATGTAAAATTATCAGTCTCTGTCTGCTCACTGCTGGACCTGCCTTCCCCAATGTCTTCCACAGTATACGGTTCTTTTCCTTCCGCTCCCAACGACATGACCTATGTCAAATGATTTCATGAAATCTTCGGCTGTACATTTAGATTGTGAGATTTTTGTACCTGAAAAAAAAAAGAAACTCATTACATTTTTAACAAGATTAATCATCATCATCATCATCATCATATCAGCCACATGTCGCCCACTGCTGAGCGCAGGCCTCCCCCAAAGACCGCCATGATGATCGATCCTCGGCCGCCCTCATCCAGGATGCTCCCACAAACTTAGCCAGATCATCAGTCCATCTTGCGGGAGGCCTACTCACGCTGTCGACCTGTCCGTGGCCGCCATTCCAGGACTCTAACAAGATTATTACAGACCAATAATACTCGTAGTGAAATATTTTCTAAGGTCAAAGACCTAAAGAGTCAATAGTATTGGTTCCCATGTCTCAACTAGTCTATCAGCGATGCATCACAAATAACGTTTTTTGTTAACTGACAGTGATTATAAACAAACATAACATACCAAGCGTTTTTATTTCGCACAATTCCTTATCAACCTAATGCTTTCCGTGTACGCCGACATGCGATATGAAATCTTGTAACCGAAACCAGTTTAGGAATGTATGTCTTCTTGCCGTAAACAAAATATCTTCAGATCCCTTGTACATCTGACAGTCGCGGTGAATAATTCTTTTTGGTTGAAATAAACTGGTGATTTGAATTTTGAATTCAATGATATATCAGACCACCTAATACCAACTAACAGTATGTTGTACTCATTAAAACACATGCAACTAGCTTGCATACGTTCCTTGATTACCCAGAAAAGCAATTAAAGTTTTATGATATTTATTTAAATGGACCGTTATCGATTTAGCCACCAGTTAACTTTGCGTTCAACTGTTTGTTATGTAGTAATTATACGTTGAATTGTTTCGATTAGCTAATTTATTAGGGATAAAATTAAACTAGTAATTTCAATAATTATAGAATGTGTTGTTTTCGATCAAAATCATAGATAACATTTTTTTTATTTCTGTCATATACGATTTCATATACACGTGTTAAATTTTCTGTATTAGAAATTTCTTGAAAAATAAAATCTTAAAATAATTTAGATTTTTACGATTATTTTCAGCTGCAATATTTTTCTTTTCATAATTACGATAGTCGCAAAAAACGGTAATAAAAGTTAAAATTAACAAATGAAATATTTATTAACATTTTGTTATTTTTTTCAATTAATTAAATAAATAAATCTGTTGTCGATTGAACAAATTATATAACAATGGGAGCGACTATTAATAATCAATAAACAACCAAAGTGTATCGTAGGTGCGCAGACTGGCTAGAGGACACTCTCGCCGTGACTTCTGTCCTCTAAAGCCTACTGAAATTCTAATCCAATTGCCAATAATAACCTTGCTGTTTTTTATTGAGAAACAATTTACTAAACATTTTTAGACAAAGTTTTAAGTATTAACAAAACGAAATCTTTGTCATTTTAATAAGTTATTGATTAATGTACTTATGGAACATACACTAGTCATACATCCTAAGAAATTAAAAAAAAATGAAGTTGTTGTCGATCTTCTAACCTGGATTTCCATTAAAATTACATTTTAAAGTCAATCTATCCGAAGTTATTATTGATAAAGCCATTTCAGTGGCTCGTTGCTAATGAAGGTTAATTTTTATACGGAAGCCGTACATGTGAACTTTATTTCATTATCATCGGCTTTGAAATAATCTCTTGTCCAGTATGACCAGGTTTCTCTGCTTTCACTGGGACATTATGTGACCATATTTATCCATGTATCGTAAATTATTAAGTATATAAGTTTTGAATACGGATGATCATTTCAACGCATATAAACTAACTTAAAAATATCGTGACAGCAAATGTTTGTTTGAACCGTTTTAAGGTAACAGAACCAGTTTTGACAAACGCAACAGGTAGTGAACCCTTGTGGTGTTGTACAGGATGATCCAAAAATATATGTTGAAGGCGTTGTTAAAAAAAAATGTCTGATCTATTGAAGATAGACGTCGACGAGGGAGACAAATGCTAGATGTAGGTCTAGTATTCGACCGAAGGAAAAGCTCTAATTGTTACCTATACAATATGTTATGCAACTTGATGCATATGACAATATTTGCGCATTCTTTTCAAACTATAAACAAAACAATATCATGTTTCGTGTGTCGTCTGGCGTGCAATTAATAATACATACTCAGCAATTTATTACTTATACGATAAAATAAAAAAAAAATGTGTGATGCATATCTGTGATTTCACGGGTTATATGTGTGTATCGTGATAAATATAGTACAATTAGAGTGAATTTCATCGGTCAAATGTACACACGAGCAATAATTCAAAACTCATGACAGTGTAGCGAGTCGTTTATCATGTTTTAAAGTTGGTTTTAATCGGTTAGAGTCGGTATCTTTATTACTAGTTGTACACCCCGCGTGTTTCGAAACGACAAAGTCACAATAATGTCAAAAATTATAGTCAAAATGTTATGTTATATCGATTAAAAAGTTTCATTAAAACTGATCATAAACACTACAATATACAAAGTATTTTTGAAGAAAAAAAAAACCTTTAATTTGAATATTAACAGTGAAAAGAATGTCAGTTATGTTAAGGCATAACATCCTTTTATTTCGATCCCCGGCGGCGGCATCCGTGTCTTTGTCATTCACTAACTAGCAATTTATTAACTACATGTGACAAAATATTTTGTTTTAATAATTTGAATATAGGGCACCTAATTCAAGATGGTCACTCATAGCTATAGATAGATTGTGTAATTAATGTTTACTAATGCCACACTAAAATTAGCCTAATATTATATACTATAAACCGTGTACCTTTATAAATATTTACCATCTATATGTAACATAGTTACGAATACATATAAATAGTTGTCCACCTCGTCATTATAGAAATGACTGAAAGTCACGTTATTTATATACGAGACAGTTCGCGCTGCACTGGTTTGTTATTCCTCTGTTTACAAAATGTTTTAACGTCTACGATTTTAAAAAAAAAAGTTAAGTATCGATGACGTCACGTGTCGTGAATTATCATCGGCTGTATAAAAAGGTAGACACGAGCGCAGGCGACGTGATACCGCGCGGGTAATACGACGTGCGTTAAGACAACATTACCACGACCCGCTCTGTTAGATGAGAGCTTCTGCTTCACTCGCCATTATGCAACCGTACACCGCGCAAACATCGACAGTTCTCATATGATGTTGTTGCCTCGAGCCGATAGCTTCCAGGACGCGCAGACCTTATCGTTGTCTCCGTGTGCTTAATAATTGAATTGTCTTCTCATTGTTCGCCGCGGGAACCGAAGATAAGCATCGACCACTTCTCTCTTAACACCCGATGATTCATAAATAAATACAAAGCTAACTCGCTAACTGGAAAAAGATCGAAATAGTTGCAGTGCAGTGACTAAAATATACCTCAGTTCTGTGTATCCTTCTTATAAATACCTAGATTCCAGTTACATTGCGTTATAAAAGAGTGGAATAGTTGTTTGTGACAGTAATTATATTGAATAGAAAGGTGGAAATGACAGTATGACTAGAGTTTGCGAAGTTTGAATTAGCGCATCTACGGTGTGTGCGTCGCGGCGTGTCGCGCCGGGGCGGGGCGCGCTCGCGGCGGTGACGGCCGGCGGCCGGCAGTCGACGTCGTGCCGCGCTCGCGTGCGATCCTCCGCCAAGCTGGAGTGTCCCGTAGGCCCGGTATGCCTGGACAACCTGGCGGTCTCCTAGGGCCCCACCGCGATGGCGCTCCGGCCCGTCGGGGAGGTCGGCGCGAGATCAGAACCCTCGCTTCTGCGCCTCCTCGACGCAGACAAAAACGGCCAACTGAGCCGGGCCCGAGACCGCCTCTCCTCCTTTTGTAAGAAACTTCGACGTACCATCAGTGAGTTGGTCTTTGTAAACGTGCCCGCACCGCTGCATCTGAACGTGCGCAAATGTTAGCCCGCAGCCATGGTCCTATCATCCATTCCTTATATTGTTCCATGCATTATACGTGTCCACTTCAATGTTCTAATGTTGCTTTTGTGTTTACCGCGACTCGCAGGCGACGTGGACGCACCTAAAAAGGCCGAGCTGGCTTCGGAAAAGAAGACGGCCGCCTCCCATCGTAAGTGCTACATGTGGTGCACAAATTTAGCTCCAACTTTGTAGTTTTAGTTTTTTTCTTACATACTTACAGCGAAATGTACTGCAGCTAAACGCTACAATATTTCATCTCCTCAATTCAGGCAACTACTGAGATGTTTATGGAGTTAGAAGATTGTTGCGTTGACTGTAAACTTTCTCTTTTAAACCATTTTGGCTGTTCTGTGTTTACATTACACTAATGTTTTCAATATACCTAATTGCACATAAAGTGCGAAGTAAACGGACCCGAGACATTAAAAATAATGTTTTGCATAATGTAGAGGTCAAGATAAAAATACATGTTTAGAGAAAAAAAAATCCCTCACATACAAACTTTATTTTAAACAGTTAAAAAATCTATTTCAATATTATTACTAACATGGTAATATTGGCTTGTAAAATATTTACTTTATTTGTTTAACTAGCTACCACTTACGACAAACTGGTATCATTATAATAATTTGATTTTGTCAAACTACTAACGCTTTGCGATATTTGAATACATCCTACGATTTCCGAGTAACTGACCGTACTTCAGAGTCCAGGGAACATTCAAGTTCAAGTAACCAACAATGTTTTAGCGTGAAACGATATTAAAAATCAAACTAGTGAACAACGCTTGATACCTTATCACTTGTCTTTACTGGAAGCATGCATTATTGATGTTTTTTTTTTTCATAAATAGTTGTTCTTAGAGGCATTACTGGTGTTTGGCATGTCGATGTTGTACCTAGTGGTAATGTGTTTTAGCTGTATTGCAACGTTCAATTCGAGACTGCTTTGTATAAAAACATATAATCGGCGATACAAAAGTTATAACTGTACTGTGTAAAACAATGTCGACCACTTGAATATTAAAACTTTCGTGAGACATTTCACTATACTACTTATAAAACGACTTAACTCACGTGTAAATCGATGTCAGTACC
>JAODUI010000006.1:3673679-3701210 GCA_027563995.1 Papilio gigon | reverse complement strand
TCGTGGCAATCGATGGGGGAGGCCTACGTCCAGCAGTGGACTACACTAGGCTGATAATGATGATGATGATGATGAAGTTTGAATTTTATTAGGGTTCTTTTGTCAAAGGACAAACGTCTAAAAATAAAGATACATAGTCAACCACGCTGGCCTAGTGCGTGTTGGTTGACTTCACACATATCTTTTGAATATCTATCGATATGTGCAGGTTGCATCACGATGTTTTCCTTCACCTTAAGAGCGTCGGATAATGTACATATGCAATTCGAAAATGGAAAAGCTTATTGGTACATGGCGGGGATCGTACCCGGACAATGTCGAGTACGGTTCGGTCCGGTCAAGCATTTAACAACTGCGCCACCGACGCTCTTATATGTGTAATAATGACATAAATATTGTGATGAACAAGGTAAAGAAATATGTTAAAAGTGTTAAGATGCTATTGATGAAGGTACGTAGAATCCTCTATTATCTGAAATGATTTCCGTTTCATATAAAAAAAAAACGTGTGTAACACTCAACAAGGTACATCCTCCCCTAGACAATGGAGTCGTCCTTGCGAGCGTGAATCAAGTTTCTGCTCGTCCGTTTTGAATTGTCTCCGACACCGATGGTATTAATATCAAAGTGATTAATTCACGTTAGCGAAACATCGACCAAGTTCATACGGATATGGGAATGCAAAAAAAAGTTAGTATGTGTGTTGATGTGTTAAAAAAGTAAACTATTACATAATAGACTAAATTACGAATTTATAATTCGTTCCGTACAGCTAATAAATAACATCTTACATAATCGCAATTAATAACTTCTAAATTGTTTTAGTGTTTTATAAGTTTTTTGTTCGCTTTGTTCACTTTAATAATATTTAATATATTAAATAAAAAATCAACTTATCTACACGCTATCAAGCGATGATTAAATAAAATTAGATAATTTCGAAGTATTACTCTTCGTTGCAAATAGACTCCTCGGGCTCTTTGTTTTTTTTTTTAATTCTGAAATCTAAACTAACGCTTGACCACGATCCCACACAATGCCAAGTGATGTGGTCGAAATATGGTACTATTTTTTGATATTTCACTAAGCATGTTAGTGGAAGTTTTGACCTCCAAAAAGTACATCAATAAATGATTTGTGATATAAAACATTGTGAGGGTTTCACGTCACTGTGACATTTTGTACACTGCTTGTTAAAATCTAGAGAACGATATGTAATTCTATGTACCTCGGAAGACAATCCATAAAAAAAAATTGTCAAATATCAATCAGTAACGATGTAACGGGTATCACTAAGTTACAGTTATTAAACAAAATAAAGTTAAATAAATTATTCGATTAAATATCAATAATTCAAATCGTTTATTTTCAAAGTTCGTTACTGATTTTTAATGTAGCGGGCGATGTGTCTCGGATCGTGACTGGGTATCCTCCTGGCTCGGGATTGCGCATGCGCTGTGTGTTCGCCGCTTCCTGTTAATGCCGATGTCTAGCCGATGCCGTGCCTTTCACACGAGGGCTCAGTACAGAGCAGTAGACAGTACTGCTATTGATTGTGCACGTATTAACAACGGTAATGTACTGTTTCGTTGTGCGTTCAAACAGTAGTAGTGTAATGTCCTCGTGTGAAATCGCATTCTGGCTAAACGAGGCCGGCCAGTCTAGACAATTAGATTATTATCCCCCTTTCGACGTATTTTACTTTCATCCAGTGATTTAACCTTCTTTGTTAGGTTTGGTTCTGTGAATTCCAAACTGAAAGGTAAATTTTGTGAACTTCTTAATTTAGTAACCTTTTGGTATTTTACGTGTAAATATTTCCCTAAATCGTTTAGTTCATATTATTATAACAGCTTTACATCGCCCACTGTTGAACGTAGGCTTATCAAATACAGTCCCACTGTGTAATACATTATTAGATTCTAATTGAAATATAAGAAAGTCAATGCATCACTGCGCGATCGTATTTTGTTGTTAAACACTTTGAAATTTAACCTGTCGACATTATTACAATACAATAACTGATTTATGACACTTCAAAGAAAAAGTTTTTGCAACATTCATTGTTACCGTGGGTTCGTGTTACAACGTGTGTTTCACAAAACTGATCGTTCGGTTATCTGTAACTGAAGCGGTGTCATCGACTTCCGTAAAACGTTTGGTTAAACAAAAGACAATTACGAAATGACCGCGTTATTTAACATGAGCTAAACAAAGCTAAGTGTCGGGAACTATACCTACTTAGATGTAACTACAGTAACACCGGTTACAATAATTAAGGGATATACAATCGTTATGTGATATATTAACACGCACCAACATAATAGATGAGCACAAATTATATCGGTTTTTGGTTAAAACAGTATTAAACTTCAAACCTTCAGTTTTAGCGGAACAGTCGAACAGTTAATGTGTAAACTAAATTTTAATCAGTATCTTAAACTGAATATGTCGCGGACTTCATAGTTCCATATTCACATAGAAAGGAATGTCAAGCTTTAATAATTGGCGATCAAGAGATCGTAAGTTTTATTACCATAGATTGCTACATCAATAGTTTACGTCGCTACTTCTGGAATTATCCAACAAAAAGTAGGAGATCGCATTAAGGTAATCGCCACCAAGTCGACCGCAATGACATCTAGGATTATACGTTGCACGAAAACGGCTTATCTCTTTTATAGCACATCAAAATCTCTTTTATTGCACATCCTTTGTCGATGTTCATTTTTTATAAGCAAAATAAAAAGTGTCAACAATTTAATCCTTGAATTTAGTACTTTGTTTGTTGAGTTTTTACATTTATTTGCGATGTTCAAGAACAGGACGGATAATCTATACAATTAATAAACATTTACATATCTATATGTAGAAACTAAAAAAAAAAACAATTTTAGTGCTAACGGTTACACACATGCGCTAGCGAGATGTCTGTGGGCGTCGACGACGACCTATGTCATCCCGCCGCTCCCCCTTTATCCCCTTCGCTTATACAATACGATGTATTTGCTTGGATTATAGCGAAATAAATTTAGAAAATATCTTTCATACATAAAAAAACATGTAACTGAATGTATGGATTCACTATTGTAATGAACTAAGAATAACAATTAATATCTAGGTATATTCATTTGGAGGATGAATAGTCTAAGAAAACATACTAAATGTATAAGTACATATGTATCATATTAAATTATAGGTCACTAATAATTATCTGAAATATTTTATTCCAATGACGAACATCAGTAGTTTCATTATGAAAAACTCATTCAAAGCATTTATCTTAATTTGAATAAAAAATTTCGTCACTCAAAGTAAGCTACCCGTTAACATTGCATCATTACGAATATTTAACATTCATATATAATGAATCAATTGTTACCCCTCTCATTTACACAAAAAAATTCGAGATAATATTGTGTGTTAATGTTTGGACAGTGAAAGCCTACGGTGAGGTCGGGATAGTGTAACACTTTCTCTGTTCGAAGGTCGACTTGGTTCGACGCAAGATGGCGTAACTGTCTACAGCGATGAATACGCCATTGTACCATGTCCGCTCAACACGTCTCATTGTTAACAATTAGCGGATATGTTCAGTTGATTGACGGCTAAGTTTGCAATGTACGTTTTAAATGCAGTTTGGAGAATAATATAGAAAAATAAAAGATTAATTTCTAGCAAAGGTTAAAAAAATGAATTAATTTACTAAATGGCATCAACAATGGCTTCAAATTAATTGTAAGTTTTCTAATATCTCTATTACAAAATTAAATTATTAAAACTTTCGTAAGACATTTCACTATGCTATTTACAAAAACGGCTTAGCTCACGTGAAAATCGGTGTCGGTACCGACTAGATTCGAGTCCATCGGGAGCTTTTCAGGGTGAGTGGGGTTGGTACTATAGCGTTCGCGCCTGGGGCGCCGGTAACGTCTACAGGTTCGAAGTTACCAATTCAATTCAAATTACGTATCCCACTCAACCTGAAGATGAGCCCCCGGTGTACTCGAAACAAGTCGATACTGACACCGATTTACACGTCTATTATGTTTTCATATGTTTATTTCTTACATGGATGTCAGTAAACATGCGCAGGTGAGTCTGTGGTTCCAGACCACAATTAGATCACGTATGTCAAATAAACAAACATCGTCCTTTGAGATAATATTGCGGGTACTCAAACAACGTGTGTTTGTATCCATCGTAATGACGTCACCAGGTTTATTTACTTTTGCTAATGTTTGATAAACAAATTTAAACTGTAATGAAATATTGTCAGTGCAAATGCTAAACATCGTTGTTTGATTTTCTTACAATTTTTTTTTTACATATACTTCACGAAAATGTCATGCTCCTTCCCTACAACATAATATATTAAAAATAAACTTTTTTCTAACTTAACTTATACATATGTCGTTATGAATAGGTCCAGTGTTCACAAATATATAAAGTCATATTAATGAATAATGTGCCGGCATTTTATAATAGTAGATACTGTTAACTTGCTGTCACCCACATTAGTAGTCCTCGGCAATATTCTCCGTGTCGTACGTCTGTGGTTGTGTTATTATTGTGTACCATCCATCTTGATACATGTTGCTTGTCGGAACTATAATCCGTTCCAGTGACGTGGGTGCTACAGGTATTGTGAACTGGTAACATTACTCCTTTGACTAAGGCATACAGTTAGTTCAACCGGCGGCGTGTCAAACCGCAAACGTTTACATTCACGTTGCCGAGAAAACTGAATAGAATTCACTCTTGGCGAATTCCCGGAGCGCCTTACGACCCATTGTGTCGACCGTTCGCGACAAAGTAACGCCGGGAAGTAGGAAAGTACGACGCATTATTTCGCTGACCGCTAAAAGACTATTGTAAATGGTGCTCATGAAATTTAAACTCAACATTTGCGATAATATTTAGTTAATATTGAAAATATTTAGCAAACCAAAGTATGTGTATAGGTAACTCAAGCACCTGTCTATGTAAACCAAGCTTTAGATCTGTTAGATCATGACACGGTTACTTCGTTACTTTGAACCGCTAACTTGTGGTCATCTAATCTAATAACTATTATACCGCCGCCAGTGGCTCGGCTTCCACGCTTGACTGCGATTACCGAGGGACTCAAGGCCGGTGTACATTGCCGTCACATCCCACCGCACTTTAAAACATTCTGCTATACAAGAATGGAACAAGATAATAAATTACCAGTTAAGTCGGTATACTGAATCCATCGTCAAAACATTTGACATCCACTGAGCATATTTTGAAATAAGATTTTTCTTCTCCCGTAACAAAACCGCACATACAGATATGTGGTTTTGAAGGGTCACACTTTTCCTTATTGATTCAATAGTTAATTTGTTAATTAATAATTTATTTAAGTTGCAAAACAGCTATTCACTGAAATCGTTTAAGACGTATGAAAGCTTTGAGTGCTTAAAGTGTTTGAGGTAAAAAATCTCTGAGTACCCACGGTCCCCCGAGCGAAGTTCTTTCGCTCGCACATAAATCTTACCATCGGGTCGTTAATTCTTAAAGTACCTTGAATGGAACAAGGATGCACTTGTCGGCGTCTTGTGAAGCTAAAAAATGTTAAATAGCTCTTTTCGTATTGAATTACCTTTTTCTTTCATGGGAACGGAAGTTATCGTAACACATAGGTATAATGACGTAAACAGGAAAATGTAGTTAGTTAAAGGTAAAAACTTGATTTTGTTGTCATTACTTTCCAGATTTAGTGACAAAAGAAAATGATTAAAGAACAACTTTTTTAATATCAGTAGATTCTTATTAATTTATTAATATTTCTTGTAACCATTCGTGGTAAGCTTGAAAAAGCTTGTGTTAGGATATGGTTCACGACAACAGTCGAATGGTGATATTCGAACCCACGACCGCTAGAACGGTAATCTGTATCAATAACCATTAGGCTACTGGCGCTTCAAAATTAACATGCATTAATGTAATCTAATATAAATATAATTTATTTCTTCGGAACATTGAAAGTATGACCATATTTTTAAGAAAATTTAATTTAAACACGCATTATTGTAAACAGTGTAAATATTAACAGAATATGAAAAAAAAACAGTTTGTTTCCATATAAGCAGAGCTACCGTGCCGTGAAATGAAACAGTATTTGCAGCGGTTTTTATAATACCTATGATTGAAACAGCTAACATGTCGCTCTACCAACACTTTTTGCTCCTAGACATTAATAGGCGCCTACGTCCTAGAGCATTCACTCGAGAATGTGTTATGCAAATTCTAACGATTTAATGTAAGACTTAGTATGCAATTGCATATATTTCATAAATTACCATCGATTTCTGTTGGACTTTTGGTGTTAATTTTATGATTTCTTTCACACGCTTAGAATTCTAATAAAAGTAACATTTTTGTAATCTAAGTTAACTAATATTTTTAACTATACTACTTACAAAACGGCTTAACTGACAGTGTAACTCGGTGTCATTACCGACTAGTTTCGAGCCCATGAGCGATGGGCCGTGAACGCGCTATAATACCGTTCCCACTCACCCTGAAGATGAGCCCCCGATGGGTTCGAAACTAGTCGGTACTGACACCGATTTACACGTGAGTTGAGTCGTTTTATAAGAAGTATAGTGAACACAAGTGTGTTGAGTTTGAAAACAAAATCGATAAATAAGGGAAAGTTGTCGAGTATGAAAGGCTCGTCACGACCAGTGACAATTGAAATCTCATTGTGTTTGAAATAAATTGTATCGTTTTAGGTAGTAGTATATTTATGTCGAATAGTAATTAAATATAAATACATAAGACGAATATCGATTCGCACAGTTATTGTACACGAAATTTGAGTTCATGGAACTTATCTATTCTGTATATTTCGACTCCCCTTACGTTTGATCGTTGTTACTGCATCTGTGATTGTAACCATATCTTTATAGATTATACTATAAAGGAATATGTTGAACAGTTTCTAGATAGTTCAGAAATTAACTGAATTCATATAGAAATAAATTATCTTACCACTATTTAGTATTCTATTACCGAAATATTTGTGATTAACTACTTATGGAGAACCGCATAATGTTGAAGGCATTGGAGAAGACATATGTCCAATAGTGAGCAGTTATAGATGAGAAGATTGATGATGATGATGATGGCTACATATGTTGCTGACACTGATGATCTAATTCGGTTTAAAACGTATCATAATTGCATTGTCAGCGTTAAAAGACATTTAACGGATATGGTGGATAGGAAAAAAAAATCCTCGGTTGTACATATGTGAAGCAAAAATACGTTAGCACTTATTATGTGGGCTTGTCCTATGTAATAGGAACTGTATCTGTGTAAGCATCGACAGTAAGTAAACTGCGCGACACCGCGCCCAGTCTTATTGACCTGAGCGCACTCCACCCTTGTTTATCATGTTTGTCTAACCATTTCATTCCCTTTGTTATATTCACTAATGCTCTTGTATGCTGTTTAAATAATTATACGCATTTACCCCCCCTCTCCCTCTTGCTCTCTTGATACTGAATTTACATTTTTGAGTCCATAATTGAAGACTAATTAGTTTTCGTAATGGTTTCTTTGGTTTTTAAATGTATAATAGTAATGTATACTGACTTAATAAACCAGGACTCATTGCCTGTCGTGTTAGTCTAACAATCTGTTGTGATTATAAGAGTCAATTATAATGTCATTAGTTCTTATTACCCCATTACACTTTGTCGTGAAGTTGTTTTGTTATTTTACATTTTGGTTTATCTATCTATGACCGTCGTGTTTATATCTTGTTGAATTATTTATAAGAATATTAATTGAAGTTAATAACAATGGGAGTGATCATATGTAAGATTTTTTTTTTATTTCTATTCAAAGATTTTTTGATGATAAATTTATTTGACACAAGATTTACACATAAAAAATGTCATTGTCTTCAGAATGCAATAAATTAGTTATTGTATATTTTCGATTTCTTTTAAACGTCTTAAGACTATGTAGGACACGGGTGATATTTAAAGAAATTTCTTTCGAACCATTCCACTTTATTTGACATTTTAAATATCCAGTAAGAAGCCATACGGAAGGTAGAAACGAACCAACACCTGTCTGTTATTGTGAAATGTCACAGCACCGATATAAAAACAAGCATTGTAATGCAGCATTTCTAATAGTACTTCGAAACGCATAAAGGAAAGTGTCCAATACGACCACTCAATTTCTCTGTTAAATCAAACTCGGTGTGTTATATTTGAATGGAATACAAATAACGCCATCTACTGATAGAACCGATGCGATTGTTTAATTTGATTAACGGTATCGATGTACAGTTACAAAAATGTACTAATAGCCTTGACTGTTGACAACCTTATGAATTAACCTGGCATACCGAGATGGTTGTTGATTAAAATCAATGTAATTAAATCATCAATGTATTCTGTTGGGAATTTAAAAGCTTTGAATGTAAAGAAATACCAAACGTTTCAATCGATAATTGAAGAGATTTTTTGTAGCAGAATTATAATTTGTAATGTTAAAATTACTGAGTAATATGTATTTATGTTTGCTTTGTAAATTTCTTACGTATGTGATTCATATTCTGTCAGTTGCAGTCTTTGTCTTTTGACGGATGATTTTTTCGCACGCGCACGAAAGGTGTAAATTGTTACCCTCATTTAATGTAGATTGAAAGCAGTGGAAAAGTACTGAATATTTTTATAATAATAAAAACTTGTAGTCTCCCATTGTTCGTAATTCGAAGATAATTTATTATTAAGGATTTTTTTTTTATTATAAATAGCTTTCTCCACATTAACTGTGACTTATTATAATTTAAAAAAGGAATACAAAGTTTTACGCATCATCATCATCATCATATCAGCGACATCTCGCCCGCTTCTGAGCGTAGGCCCTCCCCCAAAGATCGCCACGACGGCCTCCCTCATCCAGGATGCTCCCGCAAACTTAACCAGATCATCGGTCCATCTTGCGGGAGGCCTGCCCACGCTGCGTCGACCTGTCCGCATATGTACAAGTTTTTACAACGGAATGTTCGGTTTATCTCGTCTATACTTTTAGTTCATCATCATCATCATCAACAGCCCTTGTGTGCCCACTGCTGGACATAGGCCTTTCCCAATGCCTTCCACAGTATGCGGCCTTCCGCATCCAACGACTTCCTGCTTACTTTTAGTTATCCAACTTTAATTATTTTTACAATTTACTTAAATTATAATAGGTATATATCTAAACATAAATAGTATTTTGATTATCTATTATAAATCAAAGTCTGATTGAAATTTTGAAAGTGAAAAATTTATCAGTTGTGTTCATGCTTAATTCATGTATGTAAAGGAATAATTAACTAATATATCCCTTCTAAATTTATGATTTCAGTTGCGTGCGTTACTATTACGTGGTTATAGGACTTCCAGTAACACCAGTGCATATTTAAACACGTACGCCATCACAATATATTTTAACAACGGAATTAGTTACTGCGGATGTTAACTTTTATCTATTGGTTACTATTTTTATTGCAGTATACATATGATAAACAATATTATTTAAACAAGAGTTTTAATTTAAATGATAATAATTTAAGTTTTACTACTTCACCAGCAACGCATCTTTCTCTGGTATAACAGATGTCCTGGGCGTTTAAGATCACCTCGTGACCCCGCCGTTCGTTGGCCACCTTCTCTTATAAAAATAAATATACAATGATAGAGAAAGATAAGTTCAGATGACGGTAAGAGTCATACTCTGAAAAAAATTGTGATAAAATTTACGTTTTCACAGTGGAAAATTTAGGGAGGCCCTTTGCCCTGTAGTGGGACGATGTTATAATCCAAATACATTAAGAAATCCTTTGACCTTTGCATATCGCTGTCATGTCACATGACATGCATTCAGTACGGTTGATAATGCGTTCTTTATTCGCATCTCGGCAGACAAAGCCGCCAAACAATAAATATAAATCAATCAACGACGAATGAGATTATGTAAGCTTGCGAATATTTCTCGTCTCCGTAAGCGCTTTTATATACATTGCATTCACTTGGTAAAATATAAGTAAAAATAAATTAAGAAATATGACGATAATGGTTAAGCTTATGTCAATCGTGTAAAGATAGTAGAAACATATTTTATTCACTAACAAATGCATTTGAATTGATTTTTTTGAAACAGTGCGAATGTTGAATTAACTCAGTATTCCAGCTCTAAACAAACTAGTGCTTTAAATAGCTAGGAATTGCGGCAACATTGAATCGTATTTACACAATGGATGCAGACTGATGAAACTAACAAAAGAGGTTCACTTTAATGACGTTGTTGGTCCCGTTGTCTAGTATTTGTTCTAGAAATGCGACCATTTATTAGGTTAAAGGAAGCTCGCTCCATAACTTTCTTGTTCATTTCATATTTACCTACTTACGAGAAAATTTAGTAAATCAGGAAATAGACTGAAACGTCTGCTATAATACTGTAAAAAATTGATTGTGTTAGTCACGTTGTATGGTGCAATAGGTTTGCACGTAGGACAATTTGGTTTCGTTGTACCGTTCACAACATCGTAGTTTATTATTAACTCGTTCCTCTGAAGTGGCGCGCTCAGCCGTCAGTGCATGACGACCGCTCAATCCGCACACGCTATAGTACTCCTTCCGGGAAAGTCTCCCGCCACTTATGTTCTCCCAGTTCCCGGTAATTGTTGTTTCCCGCTCCTGAATGTCAGCGGTACACGTATCACTGTGTTTTAGTTATATGAAGTTTGCGCGTCAAACATTATGTTAAACATGATAAATAAAACTCTGTTAGCTTTTAATAGGAGTTTGACATGACTAAATTAGCCTCTTCTGTCACTATATTGGTTTATAGAAAATTAACTATACCTGGGAGATATTACGACGATCGATGGTAAACATCTCGATTAGTGAACTAATGAAAAAATGTTTTTGGATAAGAGAACTAATATCTTTTTTCGATCATGACTTCACTATCAGCACGTCCACTGATTCTATTGTATTTTCTCAAAATAAAAACAAACATCAACATTTGTTTGTTTTCCATAGCCGAGGTTAAGGTTAAATTAATTTTCATGTAGACGTGACATCGCGACGTCGCAAATAAATATTGAAGTGTTTATGTAACTTTTGCACGATGAAATGTCATCCGGGATGATTGTACAAATAATACAAGATTATACTGAACTTGGAAGTATAGTGGTGGAAATCCATTTATTCTCAGACACGCTACCTTGTGTTCGCCGTGATAATAGCTCGACATTTCGAAAAACTTCCGACAGCAAGTCTCCAATATCATCACACACGTATGACAACAATGTTGCCATCTCTTTAGTATTCTTTCAAAATACAGGCACAATAATAATGACCTTAAACAAACATATAAAAAAAATCCGGTCAATTAAATTCGAATCAATAAAAAATATAATTTGCATAATAATATTTACAAGTTTGAGCTCATCCGCTTTTGTCTACCAGAAATTTCTAATATTTACTGAATACTTGTGGCGGACAAAACTCATTAGACTAATAATAGTATAATAGATGAGCAAATTGTCTAGGATCGTACCGTCAAATATGTTTAAGATAGAAGATAAACGGCTTAATAACAACAAAACAAACATTGATTATTAAAAAAAACTGTCGATGCTTGTAAATCAATATTTATTTACTATCTTCTGATTTACATATAAGAAATGGTAGCAAGTCTAGCTTGTTAGCTATTTGGACCTAAGAGAGCGTTATATATTTAACGTAATTTTTGTCTTCTTTGTCCAATAAAGGTAGGCAATAAATATTACAATTTATACATTTCGTTGCAGAGGTTGCTTAACACCACGTGACGTGCCTGTGTCATCTTGTTGATCGTATATGTAATGTGTATGTCAATTCTGTTCCAGGCAAGGACGGTTCCAAGGTGACGACGGTGGTAGCGACGCCGGGGCAGGGCCCCGACCGGCCGCTGGAGGTGAGCTACTCGGACATGAAGCTCATCGGCAATGGCAGCTTCGGCGTCGTCTACCAGGCCAAGTTGTGCGACAGCGGCGAACTCATCGCCATCAAGAAGGTGCTCCAGGATAAAAGGTTTAAGGTATGAATTTCTACATGCCGCCCATAATTAAAACAATTATAGCTTATGTCTGGACAGAAGTTCTATGAGAATTTCAAATCATTTTGGCGCAATACGAGGCTAACGCCCTGACCTATTTTAAGAAATGAAGAGTATCATAAAGGTATATATAGTTAGTATTTTTTTTAAACCAAGCAATTTGTCTATGATTGCTAATTGTGTAATTTTTGGTTCATATTTCCAATCGACATTGTTTTGTTACAGAACCGCGAGCTTCAAATCATGCGACGACTGGAGCATTGTAATATCGTCAAACTGAAATACTTCTTTTACTCCAGCGGAGAAAAGGTATGTTCTACATTCTGTACCTTATTTATACAAGGCCAATTTTTCAGTCGTCATACTTGAGTGGAGAACGCCGTAGGTCTAAAAAGAATTCATTTATTCAGTTCTTCTAATCTTTTCTCGTACTGATGAAGTTTATCCTGCGTAAAATTATTAGTTGGTAACTTTAGACGGGTAAATTACGCTTGCATATTTTACGTTCAAAATATTATGGATCCTGTGATTTTAAGAATTAATTAAGATGTGTGAGAATTGAAAAATTGGCCCCTAATATGTTATAACTGTCTGGGATGGGCTGTTGGTTAAATTGATTGTTTTATTTGGGATAAGGTGGCAGTGGCCGCAGCAGTTAGTCCACTACTAAATGCGATGCAGTCTTTTGAAGTCTCAGTACGTTACAGCAATCAGATGTTACGCTAGTGTGCTAACGCACATACACCTATGAACTCCTAGACTAGGCTTGCCGATATTTATTGTATCCTATCACAATGGGAGATGTGGTCCATATGAATCGGTCGCCGGCCTGGCATTGTGCAATCTATTCTTCAAGGTTATTGAACACGCTCATCGGAACACGTCAGATGTCGCGACAGTTTGCTTGCTTTTGTTTTGTTTATTGTGAGAATTTGCTAAGAATGTCTTCATCATCTCTTCGTTACTAATAGCACATCGTTTATAAATGCCATTTTAGATAAAAGAGATATGTTTACAACAAAAGTTACATATAAATATGATTATAAGACCGCTCTAGCACAGATCTTGCGTTCATGTTATTGGATGCGTAAGAAAATTAACTTAGAAAGAATTCCACTTGAATTAGTTGATACACAAACGTGTTATTCGTTATTCCATCGCATTAACAAATCGCTTTGCTATTGTAAATAAGATATTAACGTCTCTCATCCGTAGACGTAGCAAAATTGTACAGATTTTTTTTATTTTTGATATTTTATTTCTAAACCTTTTTCCAAACATCCCGTTGTTTTATAGTTCAAGGTAAGACAATATTTGTCGCCGCACTCTGGAGCCAAGATCCTTTGGACGTTGGCCAAATTAGTTTCTCATATAGTACCTATTTACTCAGTTTATAACCATACTGTTTTATGCGGCGCGTCGATTTATATTCATATTGACATAGCTGTCGTTAAAATAGCCGTTATCTATGCGGTTAACTGGATTAGTTAGTTGGGTGTCAGTATATCGTTTAAGCCATTTTTCTATTGTCACATGTTGGGCTTCGTTTCATGGTATGACTTCTTTTGGTGAATATAATGCATTGATGGAAAACTAGTGTAAGTAAAAAAAGTCATGGCACATTGGTGATGGGGTATGAATGAGAAATCAGGACTCATGAGACTTCTTCGCTAGGTCAGAAAAAAAAAGAAGTGTTCTGTTAACTTTTTCCATAATCCTATTTCAAAATTAGTGTCAGTTTAATAGTAATAAACGGAAGGCCTTTCTTACAGTGTTGATATATACAAAACTTAAATGTATTATTATAACTTTAAACTAACTAAGAAAAATATTTAATAATATTCTATTGTTAGGCTACAGATGGGCGATGAATATTTATACGAATGTATAGGCGATTTGATAATATTATTCACACAACCATGTTACCTTGAGTGTTAGTATAGTTGCAAGGAAGTATTTAATTTGTTATTCCTGTTGTTTGCAGAAGGACGAAGTGTACCTGAACCTGGTGCTGGAGTACATACCCGAGACGGTGTACAAAGTTGCGCGTCACTACTCCAAAGATGAACAAACCATACCCATTAGTTTTATAAAGGTATATATACCACCTCCCATAATAGCATAGGCTTCGAGTCCTTAAGTGGGCACGCATAGCGAGCTGATGATGATGATGATGATGATGATGATGATGATGATATAGCACTCAAATCATAAGACAAGTTCAAATAGAGAACAGATGAATTGTTGATCGTGAGTGTTCTGTAAAATAATTGGATTTATATTGCTTGGTTCCAGTTAATTAACTCAATTTGTTTAAAGTTTACATGCTAAGTAATGGTTAAATAATCTTTTAAGTTAATAAATATTAATTAAATGATATCTTTAAGAAGGAAGGTGTAAATCCTGTTAATTATGCGTTGACCTTCCTTATTTCTTGCTTCTCCGCTATGACTGTGTATGTTGTATTAATATAGTTTTAAATATATTTTCCAGTTGTACATGTACCAATTGTTCCGGAGCCTGGCGTACATCCACTCGCTGGGCATATGCCACCGGGACATCAAGCCGCAGAACCTGCTGCTCGACCCCAAGACGGGCGTGCTCAAGCTGTGCGACTTCGGCTCCGCCAAGCACCTCGTGCGCGGCGAGCCCAACGTGTCCTACATCTGCTCGCGCTACTACCGCGCCCCCGAGCTCATCTTCGGCGCCATCGACTACACTACTAAGATTGGTCAGTACTTTATTTATTATCACTTTTTACCCGCGAAATTATCTTCTTAATCTTTCTGCCGAAACTCTGATGGAATTTGAACAAATAAACCTGTTACACCGACGTGATACGTCCTGGATAATGTTCTATTATTTGTGTCTAATTTACATTGTTCCAGTCCAGCAGAAACAAACGCTGGATACAACTGGAAACATATATAAAACAAACTGGAATTTACTATAGGTTTTAGTATCGGTTTACCTTTTTAAATGTAATTCAGCTCAGATTTTCATAGCTGGACTGGAATATTGTAATCTGGGTGACGTAGACGGAATTTAAGCAATGCCGGTATTCAGTTGTTCATCGTGTTAATTGTTTTTTATGGTCCGTTGTCAGACGTGTGGAGCGCGGGCTGTGTTGTGGCGGAGCTGCTCCTTGGACAGCCGATATTCCCTGGAGACTCCGGGGTCGACCAGCTCGTTGAAATTATCAAGGTAAATATAGAACTTTGCTGTGACAGTCAATATGTTCGATTCCACTATTTGGCGTTTTTAGAAATCGTAGGATTGTAGTCAAGCTAAAACTTATTCATTATTAAAAGCTAATAATAAAATGAAAAGGTTATTTTAATTACTTAAATAGAAACACGTCTCATTCAGAAGTGTGGAAAGAAATAAGAGAAGTTAAGAAATAAAATCAAGATTTTTAAAAATATTCTTACAAAGTAAACCTGCCCTTTTCCCTATCGAGATTCGGCACAGTATGTACTACTGTTCCATACATCTCTGTCAGCGGTCATATCTGAACTCACATTCTTTAACGCCTTCGCGCGCCTTCTTTGGTCTTCCTCTACCTTTATAGCCATCCACATTCAATCTCATCACCTTCTTTCTTATGTGGTCATCATCTCTTCGCATATGTTCATATCACGCTAACTTAAAATCAGAGCAGGTTGGTAGGGGCTCACCATTTAAGGCTTTTGGAGAAAAGCTCGTCGACCCTCCAAAAACGCAAAACAAATCTTCGGTTTTGGTCCTAGTAATTTTAAGACCAGCTCTCCCCCATTTTCGTCGCCATTCTTACAACCTGCTCTGTACCTCGCATTAATTCTCCATCGTCATCCACGCCTAAGAAATAAACTAAATAAATAACTTAATCATTATAATTTGGTATATAATAAAATCTTTAATATTCGTATTGTTTCCAGGTCTTAGGTACACCGACACGCGAGCAAATCCGCGAGATGAATCCAAACTACACAGAATTCAAATTTCCACAAATCAAAAGCCATCCCTGGGCTAAGGTTAGTACACCAACAATACACAACATTCATTATTTATCATTTCTGCCATTTTATATTTTTACTACGGAAGTATTTTTAATAATCAAGAGTGCAATTAAATGCTACCAAATAGGTAAATTTTTTTTTTTATTATAGCTTAATTAAAATACGATACGATTTTTTAATTAAATAAATTAGTTACTTAAAGTATTAATCGTATTTTAATAAAGTTATTGTGTTCCAGTTTATATGTTGATTAGTATTAGTATTGGTGATAGTTCATTAGTGCAACTACATTGCAGCACATGCTGGAGCGTATGACGATGCCCAAGTCGGCCACTGACCATCAGCGCATTCGAGTAAGGCACCGTTGTACACTAACCTAAATGCCTCCATTACACGATGTATAAACCATCTACATTATAAGACCCCGTTTCCACTAGAGCGACTTACCGCCGGCGACTGCTACTACAGTTCAAAGATATGGTTTAGATTATAGCTGTCCATAATGCTGCATATTTAGCAGAACAAGACTGAACAGAACAAGCTGAGCAGTTTTTTTTTGTAAAACATAAATATATAAAAAATCTGATTATTATTCTTTGTATCTTATTGTTTTTTGTAAGCTTGAAAATGCTTGTGATCGAGTATGGTTTACATTGGTCGAATGACTGGATGTGATACCACGACCGCTAGATCGGTAGTCCATACACTTAACCATTAGGATATTGGCGTTTCAAATCATTGTTTTAGATATTATTGTTATTTACGGAACTACTAGGGCAAGGTGCACCAATGCGTGTACTCCGTCATCCGCTACGGGGCGCATTTAATCACAAGCCGCTAGTAATTTTAAATTTTGTAATGCTATGATCAACGTGTATTCTATTGGTGCGGGCTTAACAACTGCGCGTGGCCGGAGTCCCATGATGGCCTAGTGGAAAAGGAGTTTAAGTCCATAAAATTCATCACAAACTTTGTTTCTTCAACTTCATTAAAATAACAGTTACTAATGTGAGATGCAAACTTATTCTATGCTTGTTTTGAAATTTAAAAATGAAGGCATTTAGTATTTTTTCACATTACTTGACCATCTTCATACATATTGTTTAAACTTGTCCTGTCATCGGAATGAATAAAACTGATTTTAAACTCAGTCAATTTTAATGGTCTAATTAAAAACGGAATGATGGATTTTTGCATAATAAAGTAAAATTAAGTTTAACAGTTGATACTTTAGCCCATAAAATATTTTTTTGAAATGTGAATAAAGATAAAAAGGACGTTAAGGCAAAGCCGCGGCATTGCTTAACTATCTCAACATATAAGTAATTGCAAACTTAGTTTTCTATCTCCGTATACTAAGAAAATCATTTTCATAATAAGTTGCTATAATCCCAGTCAACTTCGATTGAAAATTTTACATTAACAATAAACGATTTTTGGAAAGGCGAAGATCCTCTCATTGCGTGTTACTAGTGGGCTCTCTGTCACTCGTGCTCTATTAGACCGAATGAAGTCTCTTTCTATCATTCGATATAAAACCAAAGCCTTCATACTCTGTTACTGCCAATTTCTTGTTTGTTGTTGGTGTTCAGTGTGCGACTTGAGTGAAGTTGTTTTTTTTTTTAATTCGATTTATATACAATTTATAATTTCTATTCAACAATTTGTATACTTGTAATATGTAGGTGTCGTAGATAATAAATAAATACTGATTTAATAACGCATTTGCAAATGTAATATGCAGTGGGGTGAGCAGGTTGCAAAGTGAGCGTTACACACAATAATGTATTGTATTGTAAATATGTAAAAGTTGACATCATTTTTTTCATTAACATTCACATAGATACAAGCATATAGAAAATTTACTACTTGAGATTTTGAATCCTTTACATAGAAATATACTTAAAAGTGAAGTTTTTGTTGATCAAGTACCGCTAAGTTGACACTTTTTGGCCTCTACAATTTTATAAAATATTAAACGATTACTAAAAACTGATGATGTTAAGATTTAGGTCTTCGATGGTGGTTTGCATCAAACGATTCACAGCCAATGGAAGATATTGTTGAATAAAACATAATTTTATACCTTCGTCGTAGTGTAACATTTTTTCTTCCATGAAGAAGGTCGAAAGTAATATAAACATTGTATTATACGCAGGTGTTCCGCGCATGCACGCCGCCGGACGCGATCTCGCTGGTGTCGCGGCTGCTGGAGTACACGCCGGGCGCGCGGCTCTCCCCGTTGCAGGCGTGCGCGCACAGCTTCTTCGACGAGCTCCGCGAGCCGGCGGCGCGCCTGCCCAACGGCCGCGCCTTGCCCCCGCTCTTCAACTTCACCGAGTACGAGCTCGCCATACAGCCCTCGCTCAACGAGTTCCTCAAGCCGCACGCGCCCGCCGCGCCCAACGACGCGCCCGGTGGCTCCGGCGCCGCGGAGCACGCACATGACTCCCAGGGTACGTACACACGCACGCACGCACGCGGTACACTCAACACTACATCAAATTTTGATAAAAGAAAGGACATATAACATTGATTCCGATCTAATAAATAAACTTTTTGATGATTTTTGTACGATTAAATCATTTTTTTTATCTAGAAACTAGAATTTAGCTAAACGATAATTGTTTGGCAACAGACAACGCAGCGGCATGTGGACCGAGCGGCGGATCGCCGAGCGCGTCGTAGACGGCGACGTAGCCCACGCCCTCGTCCGCGCCCACGACATCGACCGTCGCCCACGCCCACGCCTGACCTCATCGCCTTGCCCACGCGCTTATCCCCGACGCCCGACAGACTATCGCCACTCTAAATGCATTTAGGGCGACCGTTCCTCATACCTCAGTCAGTTGGTACATGGTACAAATGTATGGTACGTCCGCTCGTCGGAACGTGTCGGGACACGTCGGACCATGTCGGTAGCGATCGGAACTAAGATGGGTAAATCATATGCTATTTAGTGATAGTATTTTTATTTTCGTGTTGGCCATCGGGTAAAATTATATGCATAATAGGTGTTTGTCAGCGAGCAATCGTGTGATACCGTAGTGTTTATGTGGAAAAGCTTGAGCTGTCGCAGTCGGTGACAAGGGTAAAATCCGCAGTAGACTCTGTACCGTCTCCATGTGATTACTTTGTACTTTTGTAAGCTCAAATTTTTTTTATGTAAATACATTATAACTGCGTTTTTAAATTAATGATTATTTTGGTGAACGTCAGATTAAATATCTGGATAAATGGTATTGTTTTATATTTTACATTGTATTTGCTTATTTTTCTGTCGTTTAGTACATTTTATTGTAGCTCGTGACGTACTCGGCGAGGAGTACCTCACCACGAGACGGGGAGCGATCGTTGTAATATTTTACAATCGGATCACGGGAGGGATCGCCGCACGACCCTCCGCACCTTTGACTTGCTTGGGCCGTGTAACCAGTAGGGCAATATTCGAGTAGTGCTTTAGAATATTTATAATTGGAATGTATCACTTACCAATGAACTTTTACGACGGTAGTTCGCTTTCAAGGATGGAATATAGCAAATGGAACATTTTCTTGCACTCACAAATGCGTATTGTAAATTTTTATAACTAGCATAAACTGATCTCTCAACATAATTTGTAATTTTTATTGATATCTCAAAATATTATGTATTTGTACAATTCAAAGAATATAAATTTTAGATTAACTACATGATAGATATATTCGTTTATTCGGGCAACTTGTGAATTAGTCAAAGATGTTTTAAATTGCGGTGTGTCTCCCCGCGCGCCCCGGCCGCGGCGGGCACACGTTGGTGTATTTATGAATAGCACTGTCTGTCGATGTCCTATTGTAATGTCATAGTTTTTCGATAATATTGTATTCTATATTATAAACGATATTTCTGCTATGTAAAATTTGTCATTGAAATCACATTATTAGTAGTCATTTATGAGAAACGAGTGTTTAAATAATTAAATTCATTGTCATAGTTTTTAAGCTTTCATTCAATTTCATTTTCGCACTACGAGTTGGATACAGTTACAAATTAGTGGAGGTTTATTAAAAAAAAAAAAGCCTTTAAGTGTAGAGTAATTAAATATTTAATTGATGGTTTAGACGTAGCCTGATCGCGTGACAAGTCGCAGTTCTGCGGCGGCCTGCCGACCTCTCAGAAACAACTCGGCCCTTTGGATTGCGATGCACTCACACACGTCGCCACAACCATAACGTACTTAAGTAACAGATACAAAACGTTCAATAATCAAAACACACTAATAATGGACTACACAATTGGTACAGTAAATTTTATTTGTTCTATCCATGGCAATTGCCCCTTACCAATAATTTTAGAACGATTTTGTAGGTAAACTATAAATTGTTTGTGACGTACTCTTTATTTAAATTATGTACAGCATTCATATAATGCTTTCTTGCAAATTCAAAAAAAAAATCCTAAAAGTATGTGTAATATTGTCAGCTTTCTTGAGATTCATTTTTCTATTTAGGGTCATCTGATCATTTTGTCGGTTTTTGACATTTGAATGGAATTGGTACCTTTACGGTATCATAACAGTGAATGAGGTAGTCAATTGAATGGAATGAAGCAGCGGGCTCGTTTTGAACATATTGGCATTGCATTTGACGCGCTTGGCTGACGGCACGCATCCATTGGGAAGTCCCGTGTACATTTGGCGGCGGCCAAGTATATAATAAACATTGTATTACTATAGGTATGTACTAATTACGTATAAATTTGTAGTATTTTAAGATATATAACGCGCTCGGCGCACGATTTGAAATCACACATAGCGGAGCTTAGTTGTCCCTAAGGCCACTAATTTGCTGACACCTTTATAGTTCGTGTAAATATATTATAATTACCTTTATAATATGACTCTGAGTATCGTATCGGGCGGCAGTCGCGGCCGCCCGCCGCCTCGCCGTGCGCCGCCCGCGCCTGCGCACCGGCCGCGGAACGAGCGAGGACTAACATAGTTTAGATACGCATATTTTATTAAGTCTTATTCTAATATGAATTTTGTAATCGACGTCGCTTCTAAAACCCTCTGTGTAAAAAGTTAAGACATACTAGTGACCTGAATGTTTGAAGCTGTGTTGTCGGAGCGTCTGTCCCACTGAATTCTCACTGTCGCGACTCGCGGGCACGTTCACTTCAACTACGAGAGAATTGTCCGTCGAGCAAACGATTATCTACGACTCATACAAAACATACACACTTCGAAATGGGGTTGACTTTATAAATTATTTAAAGTGGAAAAGAGTTTCTTATTACTAGTACTGTAATATTAAATTTAATAGCGAGTGAAAAATTGTATTTTGTTTTTAATTTGTTTTATTGAATTTGAATACATAGTAACACCCATATCGTTGTTAGTTATGAATGAAAATAACATAATTATAAAAGTAAATATTAAATGAATAGTAAACATGGTTTTTTATTTTGCACCTCACACGAAAATCAGTTCTTGTCAATAGAATTATGTGTGTTTACATTGTAAAAGTTACATGAAGACAGATTAAAAATGAACATCACAAATTAAGGACAAAAAACTATTTGAAAATTATTATTGACAATTTATCGTTATTAATATTATTAGTTAATATTTGATATATATAATATTTCTACTAAAACAATGAACTTTAATATTATGACTTAATTATTTGAAAATAATTAATATGTCTCTTTTCTTTTCAAACAATTGTACAATCGTTAACATTTCGAACGACCGGTCCGAAATAAATCGAAGGAGATGGTTCATTAATGTGATTTTTTTTTCTATACTTCACTCACTATTTCACTCTTAATGTTTGGTGTTAAAATATTCGCAAAGTTGTTTAGCAACTACGGTAATAAGGTAACGCAGTTTTAACGGCTGCCTGCAATTGCATGATATATGTATTTTTATCTGTTTTTGATCGCAATTAAACGAAAATTGATTTAACCGGCATTGTTTTGTTTTATTTTTGAAGTAGGGGTTACTCTAGACTTCTTCAGAGTAGAATTTAAAAGAGCCTATAATTTTCCTATGTACTTTCAGTAAAAGATCCGTCTAAATGATTTCTCTTTTGTTCTCTTATTCCGATAAAACCAGGTGTAACCACATATTTGTGTAAAGGTGTGTCAGCAGTGGAAACTCATGGAAAGATGATCTTATCACTTGAACCGTCAAATATAGTTACCTGTAGTATAGTACGCTCCGAGCTTCCCGGCAGGAAATGTATTGTGTAGTGTAGGTGATGATGATAAACAATGAGTATTTAAAAGAATAAAATGTGTAAAACCCAACCTTTATTCCTAATTTCCAAGACATATCAAAATGCGACTTCTTAACAATACTCATTAACAGATTATTGACTAATTATTCGTCAATTTGTCCTTGGTTTATACCCTCAGCGAGGGCCATGAGTCTTCTCTACCCCATGTAACGGTTGATTAGGCTGCGATGACTCACGATGATGACCACACTGAAATATTGATTTGGTTAACTTTACACACATAAAATTTCAAATATTTTCTCATATACATATAAAGTCATGTACATATAAAGATCGCGTTTTGCTTACTACAAATCCGGTTTATAACCACTATCACCGACGCGCATCTGTCACTGTTCGTTTATTTATCTGTGAATTACAGAGTTACTTCAGAGATAAAATATAAACAGGATATTTGTCATCTATGATTCAAAAAGTCAAAACACGAACAATAACAACTATAACAAAATCGAAATAAACGTGAAAAAATACGTGTTCGTTTTAAATCATGACATTAAACTAATATGATTGCATTATTAAAATAATTACAGTAATATTATTCATAAGAATTTATCTTAAGAAGCTAAGCTATTAATCTCAAGCTAATCGCGGCTGTTAAGATCATCTTATTGATTTCTTTAAAGTTGTCCAATATATATATAAAACATGCATGAGGCTTATGAAGCATCACATTTGCTAAATGCAACAGTTCAGATCGAGGCTATCGCAGCTTATGGTAAGTTTATAAAAAAATATCCACCTACCAATACATACATACAACCTACCAATATTATATATGATTAAAACAGCAATCCAATGTTTTTTTTTACTTTTAGATGACAATTTATTATTGGGTACCAGACAGGGTCATTTATTGATGTACTCTCTATCAGCGACCAATGGCAATCAGAAATATGAGTTGCAACTTCTTCGCTATTGCAAGAATTTTAGTAAAAAACCTATTCAACAAATAGAAGTAATTCCAGGTAAGTACACAATACTTACAGGTCATATTGATCATTATTGAATAATTGAATTATAGATTATATACAATCATAAATAACTAATTTTTTATTATATTATATTATTATTATTTTTATTTAACTTTTTAATTAATTATTTATTTTTCCAAGTTTGGTATATCTTTGTAATATGATTGTTAGTATATGTAATATGATTTATAAATATTTACAGAGGACAACCTGCTGTTATGTCTCACAGACAATCTCTTATCAACATATGACATAAATGGAGTGAATTTCCCTTTTATAAAATCTATACCTCAAACAAAAGGTGCATCACTGTTTGCTTTAGATAAAAAGGTAAACATTTACTTTACTGCTCTGATATGTTCATCTCCATCTTTTAAAATAACCAAAAGATGATTTGCATAGATAACAAGTGACTATTCCATTATTACTTGTCTATGCGATTACTTCTTTCTATGAAGAAATATTACTAAATTATTTTGTATTATGTACTACTTGTGGGTCGTCCTTCCTCCAGGTGGACCGACGACTTAGTGCAGACGGTAGGATGTCGTTGGATGCGGAAGGCTGATGACCGCATACTGTGGAAGGCATTGGAAAAGGCCTATGTCCAACAGTAGGCAGACAGAGGCTGATGATGATGATGATGATGATGTACTACTTTAACAATTCATATGTTTCATTTCAGTGTGCAACATCCATGACAGGTGAATCAAATTCAGTTGTTCATCTATGTGTTGCTGTCAGAAGAAAACTGCAAGTTTACTATGGTAAAAATGGTGAATTCAAACAACATCAATTTGAATTTACTGTCCCCGATGTGCCAAAAGTTATGGCATGGGGTCAAGAATATTTGTGCGTTGGATTTAAAGCTGAATACACTCTGTTTGATGTAAGTAATTTAATGCTATTAATACAATTTAACTATTAAATATAGTTAAAATTAAAATTGGTATCTAGAAACAATTGTATGATTATCAAGAATTGTTATTATTCATATATACAAACTAATTATAATATTTACACATAAAGTGAAAACCTTTTTTTAAAGTAAGTTAAAATTAATATGGAGAAGTGCATGAAGCTATTTTTAATTAAAAATAATTTCATTATGAATTACATTTAGTTGTTGAATGTGTAAGGCGAAAGACCGCATACTGTGGAAGGCATTGGGAAATACCTATGTCCAGCAGTGCGCAGTAAAGGACTGATAATTATGAATTATGTTTTAATTTTTAATAATACATGACCACTAGTTAAATTAAATTCTCTTGTTATTTCCAGCTATCTTCCGGCAAACCTAAAGAGTTGTTCCCTACAAGCAGTTCCCGGTCACTTGAGCCGACCATAGCCAAATATTCTGATAATTCATATCTACTTGGCAGAGACAGCACTTCGGTGCTCGTTGAAGAAGCTAAAGATATTGAAATAAAGAAAACAATCAAATGGGCTGAACCTCCGCTGGCTGTAGGTGAGGTCATATTTTTACCACTTTAATGGGAAGACTAAAAATTAAGCATAATATGTTAAAATATTTAATTTATGTTATTCAGACAAAGTAAACAAGTATTTAATAAGTATATGAAAAGGTAACCAATAGTATAAAAGTTCTGGCAGAGGGCGCTTCAATAGACTTTCCTGTTACACAATTTTATGATGTACTCTAAGAAATTATTTTCATATCGACGCTAGAAAGCATATGTGTGGTAAAACTACAATTGTTTTGTTATAAAATCATAACTTGTGTGTTTAAGGAGGTGAAGTTACTATTTTTATGTACAAAAAAACAAAACAATCTTATTTTTACTTGACGTTGAAATATTACGTAAATACTATAGGGGGGCGGGGTGCTAATAGGTTTGCTTACTTTTGTTGACAGGAGGGAGGGGAAGGTGCATAATTGTAGTAAATCTGTTCACGTAATACTTGAACGGCCCCTTACAATGTTTTATCTTTCACTCATTGATATTCTTCCGTAATCTCCTATGGTTTTTATATTTCTGGTTAGACTATATATGTTATTAATGTTACATATTTGTGTTCTTGTTGTCAGTGTGGGAAACACCATACATCTTAGGATTGTTGACCGACCGTGTCATAGTGCAAACTGTGGAACCTTCACTGTTCATACAGACTTTACCGGACTTGAACAAAGCGAGACTTATGTACAGGTAGGCTTCTGTAATGTATTACGGGTTTTTTTTTATTATATGACAAAGTTCGCACTATTCTTTGTATCAGCACACATAGATTAAGTTGTATACAGCATTGTATTGATAATTTTTATTTAAAAAATGTAAAGGCTAATTAAAAAAAATACATACAAGATACCAAGGGAATCATCACCACTTTTGTCTGTCCACTGCTAGACATAGGCGTTCATCACATGAAACTTAAAGCCTTGATAGAGTCATATGTCTTCGAAAACAGACAATCTACGTTCAGCTGTTGGTTTATAAAGTGACGATTGTAGATGCAAGCGCGGTTTGATATTCGTGGCGTCAGTGGGCCAGGTGTGGTGCCTGGCCGCAGTCGACGTCACCAAGCAGCGCCAGCAGCTCCTCAAAGACAAACACTTTCAGATTGCTATCGATGTTACTGTGAGTACGATATTTTTATTGAACATGACATAAATACTAATTTAGTGTTAAAATTGTTTACTGGTCACCAATAGTGCCCTTTTTTTAATTATGTATTTAAGATTGTCATATGCAATGAACTTTGCTTTATGACAAAAAGCGTAACTCTCTCAAAGGCCGGCAACGCATCTGTAGTTCCTCTAGTATTGTCGCTCGTTAGTTTCTCCTTGTATAAAAAAAAACAAAATTAAAAGTGTCATTCCTAAAACAGTTAAAGTCAAATGCTTCTATGATTGAACACAGTAATACCCCAATATATAGAATTCGCTATTTTGATGTTCATTTAAAATTTTTCTTATGTTTTTATTTCTCAGTTACATTCGGATTGTTCTCAAGAAGAAAAAAAGCAAACAATCCATTCAATTCAAATGCTAAGTGCTCTAGAGCTTTTCGACGAGAAGAAATACGCACAGTCCATGAAAGTGTTCATTCAACTGAACACAGATCCAGCGGATGTCATCAAATTATTTCCGGAATTAGATAATAAGCCGGGAGAGAGTGACGGTAAACCGGACGGGAAAGATTTACCCAATGCTTTGACAGCGTTGATAAATTATCTTGTAGAAGTGAGATTGAAGATAGCGGAAGCTGTTGAGAAGGGTAAGACGGAAAGTGTTGAGAAGGCGACACCTGGTGTGAGCAGTGACGTCACCAGTCACAGGAACGTCACGCAACAGCTGGAGCTGATCGATACAACTCTACTTAAATGTTATTTACAGGTAAATAACTGAATACATACTGCGGAAGACGGAGGACCGCATACAGTGGAAGCATTGCGAAAGACCTATGTCCAGCAGTGGGCAGACAAGAGTAGATGACGATGATGATGATGGCTGCTTATTTAAAACCTAATTTCATACACGCACACACGTACATGAACAAGCTAAGAAAAAAAATATTATGAGATAAAGAAAAATAGTTTATATTGCACTATGAAAGAATAGGGCATTCTGACACGTGTAATTAATTACTTAAAAGAATGTTCCCTACATCAGATAATTGTAAACAATATGTGTGTTTAAAAAAAAAACAAAAACCAAAAAAATAATAATTTATTAATAATTTTCAGACTAATGATGCATACGTTGCCTCCCTCCTGCGCTTGAATAACTGCCGTCTAGAGGAAGCTGAGAAGACATTACTGCAGCACAGCAAGTACATTGAATTGATTATACTGTACCGGACGAAGGGGCAGCACACGAAAGCGCTGCAGCTGCTGAGGGAGCAGGCGAAGCAGGCTGACTCCAGCCTCAAGGGATATCATGAGACTAAGAAATATCTACAGAATCTTGGTATGAATACATTTTGAATGTATAATGACTTATTTGTTATTGGGACGCGGCAGTGCCCCTGCCAAAGCGGGCACTGCCAATACATTTTAAGCGACGTAGCTTTTGATATTTATTATAAAGTAACTAGCCGACTCCGCGAACTCTGTTTCGCCTTAAAGGTAATAAATAAACAGATTTTTGAATTTATTAGAAAAAAACAAAAAAAAAACATTTCT
>JAODUI010000006.1:3652920-3670508 GCA_027563995.1 Papilio gigon | reverse complement strand
CTTCAGTCTTAACTCTACAGTTATATCTTCACTTAAGTTTTACATATGTATGTAAAATTTAACTCTGAGTATCAGTTACATAGTATAGTTCCCAGTTATATCTACAATGTACGTTTGAATGGGAGAAGGGGTCAGTTTAGTTAATCAAACTGAAAATCTTCTGCCGTTACATTTAGTATACAGAAAATATTGTCTAAAAGAGAATGTAAATAGTAATATGTTTTTATAGAAGCTTGTCGATGGTAAGTCATAAGTCCAAAGTATTCTGTGTGATTTATCTACGTAGGACGCGCTTGTTCGAGCGACGTCAGATTAGTTTCATATTGTGAGTGTAATTGTGAGCAATCAACGGCGAAGGATAGTTAACTTGACTAATGACTAGTTTCAATTTGCGAACACCAACAAAACCGCTGAGTTCGCGTGCGTTTCCTCCGCTGTCAGTTGTTACAACAACCACATTAATGCACCTCTTTGGAGCAACAATTTTTTTTAACGAGTTGATTCTTTTGTGCTGTTTTTATTTGTTTTTTCAATTTAATAAGTTACAGTCGTGTATTATCAGCTATTGCATAGGTATTTAGCACTTCTTACCGAGCCATATTTTATAAAGATCGTATAAAGTCAATTGTATCGTTAATACCCTTATATATACTGATAATATTTTTTGCTGAGTAAAGTCTTTGTTTTTAAGTAAAATGTAGTTTTTCTTTTCATAAAAAAAAAATTAAATCATTGCTTAAATACTTTATATTAACGAAAAAAAATTGTAACAATATCTTTCTGGATGCTCTTATTGACGTGTGCGGTACAATAGAGGAATAACACGAGCTGCCAGCTGCCGGGGGCTGGGTGTGGCGCTCCACCCCTCGCACCCCTTACACCACGCCCACCCCGCGCACAGCCCCCGACAACCCCCTCCATTCTGCATTATCACAGCCGTGTGAAATCATTGAATCCGCGAGGGGTGAGTCCGGGGGACAAAGCTATATTTGCTGCGATTTTTTACATTCCCATTATTTGTTCGTTTGTATTCCAAATGTAGTTGCAGTTAAATAGAGCTCATCCCTACCAGATTAAGTGGAGATTAAGGACCGAGTGTTTTGTACTACAACCGTTTTAGTATGGAGTAGCCAATCATTGCTTTAATAGCATACATTGTAACTTCGCTGACAATTATTTGAGCAATTTGTTACTACATGTTTCCATTATGACATTCTTTAAATTGTCGGTTTATCTAGGATGTCCTAGGTACATTTAAATAATGATCTAAAAAATGGTTACTTACATTTATAAAAACCGTTAGCATTGACTCTATTGTTAAGTACATTTTTTTACACGCCCACGTAAAACAGAGCTTTATTTTGAAATCAGACATTGACGCCTTATGTATTAATATCAATCCAACAAAGATTTTATGCAAGTTCTGGTGGAGCAAATGACATGTTATTAGAATTATAACGAGTTACCTTTGTTCGTAGGTGGAATTGGTCAACAAGCAAGTCCGGACAGCACGTCTCGCGCCTCCGAGTTATCCTACGTGGGTGTGTCAGCCTCCTCGCCGACCATCACCGACCCGCGTCACGACCAGGACCAAGACCAGGATCACGACGACATAGACCACGATGACGACGACCACGACCAGCCGGCTAATACGAGCGACCCCAGCCTCGCTCACAAGAAGCGCAAGCGGCGGGTGCTATTCTCCAAAGCGCAGACTTACGAATTGGAGAGACGGTTCCGCCAACAAAGATACCTCTCCGCGCCTGAGCGGGAGCACCTGGCCAGTCTGATACGCCTAACACCGACGCAGGTCAAGATCTGGTTCCAGAATCACAGGTACAAGACGAAACGCGCGGTGCAGGAAAAAGGGGCACACGATTTGAACGTTGGAAGTTTGAATTCACCTCGCCGCGTGGCTGTGCCCGTTCTTGTGAAGGATGGTAGGCCTTGTATAGGCAAGCCGGACGGCCTTCCTCCGCTGGGTATGTCGCTGCCGCCCTACCAGCCGATTCATCACCAACCACCCGTCGGCCACGGCTCCCAGCCCAGCGGCTGTTGGTGGTGATGATACAATCAAATAGTGATTTCCTAGTCGTTATACGGAGTAATATAGCTTCGCATTGGGTACAGCGATGTTACATTTTATTTAAGTATTAATTCGGAGTAAGACTTTTACTTTCAAAATGAACATTTCAGGTATTTCGGTTCGTAGAATGAGTACTTTGATTTTAAATTCTTTTATGAAATAACCATTTTTAGTTGCTTCAAAGTATGAGAGTAAGCAACACGCGTTTTTTGTACAATTATTTTGGCTTCTGAATCAATTAAAAATCCACACCATGTTGTGATTACCTGGTTTTCTAATGAGATACATTGTGAGTTACCTCGAATATGGAAAATTAAAGTATTAGTTATTTATTTATTTAATTTGAGATGTTCACGGCGTAAAGAGTTCCTATATAATAATGTGTCATTATATTAATAATCTATTTGAGCTGCGTCAAGTTTGCACGTGACATGTTCTCTTTTTAAACGGTTCTTTTTTAGTTACCATTAAATTATTTAAAAAAAACATGAGCCTATAAATCGAGATTACGATTTTGAACTCTAGGGCAGTAAAGAATTAAGTTCAAAACAGTCAGAAAGCATACTTTCTTTTTTTTATTCATTGGACATATTCCATTCATGTACGTATTATAATATCAACTTATTAAAATTGAAATTATACCAGTAATAATCTAGTTTTAATGTTTATAAAATGCTGCTGGCTGTAAATTGCCTGATGTAGAGAAACTTATGTCACTAATTCTATATATAAAATGATTACGCCGTACTTAGAATCAATTACTGTTCATTTAAGTTATATCTCAGTGTCGATTTCTCAGATGAAATCTATACTAAGTGTTGCCTTTAGTGAACGTTAGAGGACTCTGAGTGCGGCAAGTTATAGCGTACTTAATACATTCCATTACATAGTATTGTATATTAGTGTAAAAAGATAAAAAGATTTTTTAGTTAATATTGTGTATTATTATGAGAAATTGACCAGATTTTATCAGAATGCAATATATAGATGTAAGTTTCAGTATTATTGTCGAATATACTAACTTAGTCAATAATTATTTATGTATATTCCAAAGTGAAATTATATAAAATTACTTATTTCGTAGCTAAATGTGTACATTGTGTAAATATTGGTATAAGTTACCGAAACATACAACTTAAATGTGTGAACTTGGTGCAAGTTATTGAGAACATCGTAATTTTAACTTCATTGTTTACTTACTTTGAGTAAATACCATAATTTGTATAAACCGATTTAAAAATAAATTATTATGTGATTATTAAAATGACTGACTGAATTTTATTTTACCTTCACAATCTCACAATACTGAAACTATTGTATATTATTAAATGTTTTTATTTTTTTTTATTCTCAAGTTTCATAATGATATCAATCAAGATCACAAACAAAAAGATTAAAAATAATTCCTCTTGTATATATCTCGTCTTTAGCTAATTGTGTGAACAGATGACAGTAAGTTATTATGGCAAAGGGCATGAAGCAATTTTAAATAAAAATCTCTCATTATGAATTATTGTCGAATACTGTACACTGAACGACCGTAACCAAGCAGTGCAGTTTCCTATGCCATCCCTCTTGTTATGGTAACGTAGTAAAATTCACGTTTGTATTAAAATCTTTAAAAGTTATTTTCAATTTTTTAATATTTTAGTTCTTATGTAATTCATATATTATACCGTAGGTATTTATTGAGAACGTAACCTGTCACAATGTTGAATATTCCACGCCGGCGCTGGGTGTATTTATTTACAAGAATCAGCGATAACCGATAAAGCTTTCCTTGAGATAAGCCGAGCCGCACCACGTTCGCCCGCCGAGATCCGCGCTGTACAACACATTTATTATTTTATAATAATTACTGTCTTTTAATAAATATTTAATCTATTCAAATATTAAAACTTTCATTAGACATTTCACTACACTTCTACTATACTACTTATAGGTGAGTGGGTTTGCTCTTTGTGGGAGTGCTCAGTGAGTCACCAGTGAGCGACGGGCCGCGAACGCACTATAGTACCAATCCCACTCAACCTGAAGAAGAGTCTCATATGGGCTCGAAACTAGTCGGTACCGACACCGATTTACACGTGAGTTAAGGCGTTTTTATAAGTAGAACATTTCATCTAATTTTAACATAGATAAATTTATTTTTCTCATTTAGTTTGTCACTCATGATCATCAATTAATATTAATTTCGTATGCAATGATTGACGCGGCATATGCCACCGACAGAAAGTGTTCGCGTTACCGCGTCGCCTCTCCCTGTTTGCCGTTACAGACATCGCTAGCAACTAAAATCACATGTACCAAAATAATTGATTCCATGTTAGTGTTTTGACTAATAATCAGTTAAAAATGTTACGTATCTATCAATAAATTCCACGAATGATCTTTTCAATATTTTTTTGTATCTAAATGAACAAACAAGGTATACTTCGAGGAATGTAAATAAAAATATTCGAATTGTAATTAGAACGTGTCATAGTCGTGCTATTGATTGCATTAGGTAGTGTTTCTATGAAAGTGGAACAGGTGTAAAGAAGAATGTTGCTGCGAGCGCAAATACGAAGTAATCGGGTCGCAAGCTATCGGTAGGCGACTTGATTAGATAACACCCCGGCCCCGGGTCCGGCAAATATTTAACTGGCAAATAGAACGCAACACACGCCCGCCTCTGATGACATACCTCCAGCGAAAACAACCATGTAACTAGGGACCAACTGGACAATACATTCCTTTGTTTAAGTATATTAACACATAATATAATCTAGACTTCAACGAATGACTTATTTTTCCCAATCATCAAAACAAAAAGGAAAAACGCTAAGATTGGTCATAATTTTGGTTACGTTAATAGGACTACTCTATCCAAGAAGCGTATCTTAAAATAGTTGATAATTCCAAGAGTTTCTTATTCAATACTATAACTTCAAATTCTCTAAGGGACAAATGTTTGTATCAATCTCACCTACTCACGTATACCTTTACGCTATGGTGTTTGTAAGATGTAGCAAAAAAAAACATCCGCATTCACAAACAGCTAACGCCTTCTCGTATTGATTGAAAACACATTCGACAAAGAGATGTCGCCGTTTATTAAATAAATAAAGCGAACACAAAGAGTAAAGTTGTCGGTGCAACAATAACCAAACATACTGTGAATTAATCTCGATTCTCAAACGCCTTCGATTCTGTAAAGGGCCGACAGAAGCGACTGTCGAAGGACGGTTAAGCCGATTAGCTCGATACAAATTGAACTGACACATGTGTGAACGTAGCCTCGCGTTCTCTACACCGTCCTTGATCGAAGCTATTGAAGTGAAGCTAACTACCAATCTGAATTATAGCTACCTTTAAACTATGTAAGAGATATATAGTTACTAATGTAGAGTCGAAACAAAATACCAAACATTCTTTTGTTTTTATAAAAAACAATAACAAAAGTTACTTCATAAATTGTTTTGCTTGCGCTTCTTTCTATAAGAAATGTAGACGTACAAGTTTTTCCGTTTTCTTTTAAATTATTTCAACAACTATGACACGGAAACAAAATCTTTAGTTCCAATATGTAATGGGTTCAATTTGAAAGGACTGAGCAATGAGTACGTCTTGGCACAATTTGCAGTGCAGCGCGGCGGTGTTAGGGTTGTATTGTACGGACGGGGGCGACAGAGGGCAGAAAAAGCCGGGTAACAATATTGTCGACGTAGCAATATCGTTATGATGGACGAGCGACGAGCGAGCGCCGGACAGCGCGCAGTCGACTCGAAACGCGATAACGGCCACTGATGACTTTTTCTATACCTTGTTTGAGTATCTTGTCTCAACTTATGTGACTTCAAGTGCCAAATGTAGCTTAAAACAAGAAATAATGTTATTATACGTGTCCGGACGTTACTGTACTGTACTGTTAATTCACTAGGGTGTTATTCAAATGTGTTTTCTAGTAAATTAACACCCGTGCGAGTATAGGAGCGAAAATATTCATGTGATATTAATAAACCGAATTAGTAAATCTCCAAAGCGTGTATAAATGTCGAAATAAAATCCCTAAAGTAAATCAAAGTCATCAAATATTGTGGAGGGATGTGAAGAACATTGTAAGAGGCCGGGCGACACGCGCGCGGCACTCGCGGCTTACCGCCGCCGCCGCCGCCCGCATGCCATTTATTGCAGTACTAATAAACACGTCATATATAAAACCATCCATACACGAACACACATACACGGTGACAGTATTACAAGTCGACATAATTAAATACCATACAAATATTCACACAATAAATGCGATTATTTTTAATGTATAAATGTAAATTCAATGAATATGCTTTAAAACTATCAATTAACCAGCTAAAACTTATTCGGTGATATGTTGCATATCTAAGCAAAGTTCCACCGAGATCCGTTGAGTCCTTCTTGAGGTACATGGTTACAAAAATCCATCTAAATGTTCGCATTTGTAATATTAAAAAATTACTAAGATTATATAACATAAAAATTATCACACCTTAGTAAGAGAGATAGATAGAGACTATGCTTCTCTAATTAATACGCTTCTTGAAACGTCTTATAAATCATATCACTATACAATTAACCTTCATAAAAATTTACTCGTTTGTCGGATAAAACAAATAAATTAATAATTTGTACGGAAATCTTTTTTTATCCGAAAAACACGGCTTGTTCGTATTTTGCAGGAAAATATTTTGGTTTTCTTTTATAGGTGAACGACGAATATTTGAACGCGGCCATTTCTCATAGCAGCGATACACGGCATAAAGGTTTACGACACGTCATATTTATGGCGCTGGGTATTGTGATATATATTTTTTTGTTCATCGCATTAGGTTTTATCTGACTTTCCGCTAAATCAAGTAGCTACTGGCCGGTGTCAGGAAGCACCCTCGTATATCATCGCGGCGGATGCGAGCAGTTTGGGGTCGCCGAGGCCGGGCCGCGCCGGGGCCGCGCACCACCATTTGTCATATCGATTCGGTTAGCTGCTCATTTTCGTATTACCACCGTATGTTTGATTAGCAGATTTATGTTGATTAGATATATTACACTCTAAGTTAAGTAAGTAACAAATTTTAATTAAATAAATATATAGAAATACTTGGGTTGAAGGAAATAATTTACTTATCTAAAAAAATGGAATGTGTCGGCAGTTCCACTGGTCTTACAGATTTACATGGATGACGAAACACTTAACATTAGTTTTGCTGAATGATGACAGTTAATTTTAGTGGAAAAGCCAATATAATGAATTGATCCTGATGGCGTTGTTTCGAATGATGATGACGAAATCAGAATCCATAATAAAATAATTTAGTAAACTATACACTATACTTTGAGATAAAGATAACCTAAAATATTCTATGAAAAGAGTGGCCTTTCAATACAGAAAAACAGGGATAAAGTCAATAAAACATGTTGACAATCTCCCGCTGAGTACAAATCAAGAAGACATCTTCGTAGTTAAATTGATACCTATACGAAACAGTTCTTATACTGGCTTTTTATATCTCAAAATGTTCTGAATGAATTTAGTCTGTGTACAGACAAGGGGCAGCAGTGGTCCGAACTATTCGTATTAAGACGTCACGCGCCCTTTTTTTCGGTAAAAAAAGGGAAAATGAAGACCACCGAGCGGAAATATTACCGAGTAACGGCATTTCCGCACAATAAATCGCCGTCCAATCAAAGGAAACCGTGCTCTTCCCTCGTATATCTTTATTAATGCTACACTTTATTTTATTGGTGTTTTTTATCGCATGTATTTATTGTTGTCTAATCTTTAACGTTTGCAGTGTGAAATAATCATTTCATTTATCTTTGCTATAAATAGAAATGTTTACAAAGTTCCACTAAGCTCTGACACTGGCAACTTACGGCTGTCTATGGTCGGTTGTTAGGTGACAGAATTGTCACTATTTGCCTTTTTTACAAGCCTTTTTTACAATCTACAGTTTCACCGGACTTGAGGTGGCCGGGCACAGAGGGCGCTTAGCCTAAACCTCGATTAAGAGTAACGAAGCTCGAGGGCTCCCTCAGCTCGGGCTGTTACTCCGGCTATGATCGGTGTTTACTTTGCTATTTTGCCGAATTAAAATGACCCTTTGCATCAATACTTAAACATATTGTTACTCAATTTTATATCGTTCTCAATCTGTAAGAAGTAAAAAGATCAAATATTATAATTGAAAGTTATATACAAGTAAAAAACGACATGACGTAATAATGTCTAAAGAAATTACTTCGATGGAAACATATTGCTAGTTTACGGTAGAAGGAATTCGTATGGGCAAGTTAATAAAGCGGTCAGGTAGCGTTTTGATGGGAGTTATGGTATTTATATGGAGGTTGTGTGTTTACCTGAGCATCGCCGTTATCTACAGGGGGAGGCTAAATCAGAAAATCGATACGCCGCCGCGCCGGCCGCTTATTACTCCGCGTTGCTCTAAACAATTTAAAAGTTTTCAGTTTACCACACCTAAATAAACCTTTTTTTATCCTACTGATATATGTTTTTTAGTTTTTTTTTGTTTTCCTTACTTAAATAATAACTTAGACAATATTAAATTTCTAAACAAAATATAACTTAGGATATTTTAACAATATGTTAAAAATATTACACTTAGATTAACTAACGTAACCTCAGTAAGCTGTATCGATAATATGAAACTGCTCATTGTATCAATTTAAATGCTTAAATTATTTTATTAAGCAAATGATGTTTTGTATTCAACAAGTTATTATAACGAGACATATCTATTTAGCTTTAGTTTTCATTTCCTAAAGCTTAAATTAAAACTTCTATTCATATTATAGTATCAAACAAAAATGATGTTTCGAAATTCAGCCACACAAAGAAGATCATTTTTAGGTTAGAATTAATGTATCAATATCTTTAGCTACCGTACTTCCTCGTAGTCTGAGTCAGGAAGTGGCGAATAGAGTCGTCAATATGGCCTCACTTCCGACATGCTCTGCAATAATTGCGTCCCGCTGATTGTTGTGAATGAGCTGTCAGAAGGCAAATTAATGAGGCACAGATTAACAATCAAATGACCACCTACAATCCTATTTATCGATCGAATGGCCCCCGGCCGCAGATGTATTGACAGCTGGGATTGAGACTTTACCACAAACGATTGGGTACTTTAATTGCATTTTTTATCTTAAAACTTCCAAGACTTGAAGGTTCTACATACGCTGTAAGATTCGTTTTTTAAATACTAGCAGATTTTTTTTAATTCAGTAATATTTATTTGACCCCTCCAACTAAGTTCTATGCTCTTGCTAGGATATGGTTTACGCCAATAGTTGAATTGCCGGGATTCGAACTCTCGACCTCGTGATCGGAAATCCGTACCCTTATAAATTAGGCTATTCCCGCTTGAATACAATGTAATTTATTGTAACTTTATATAATAATAAAAAAATTAACCTCAAAAACCTAAAAAAAAAATCGAAATTTATTTTAAACAATACTTCAACTGCGCTCGTCAGACAAGTTAAGGTTGCCTAACTGTAGATTATGTATGAAAAAAATATAATAGAGGGCTCTTTTAACCATAAAACTTATAAGTGCGGCCATTAGTGTGTTGTCAATGAGTTGGCCATTGAAAGACTATCTTTTATCTGGTGTTGGTGGCGGTGCTGGCGAGTCGACCACCGCGACGGCGGTGAATCAGCATTCCTTCTAATGGTCATTTGGTTTGTTGGCATATGATTAATTACCCTTATCGACGCTCCCCACACTGGCCGGCTGGATGATGCTGCCTTGATGAGACCTGCTTATTAAGGATTCGAGTATGATTGTATAGACAGGGCGGATGTTTGTTTTTTTTTGTTAAAATATTAACAGATTTTTGTTAATTTACTAATATTTCTTTTACCGCTCCAGCTAAGCTCTAACCTAATACTAGATATAGTCCATGACAATAGTCGAATGACGGGATTCGAACTTACGATGTCGTGATTGGAAATTCGTACCTCTAATGATTAGGCCATTGGCGCTATATTCTTTATAGAAAGATTTTCATTTACATATTTTTTGTGTCTAATTAAAATTGCTGCTGATCCTTTAAAGTTGTTATTCTCGTTTAAAAACACTCTTACTAAATGAAGGTAATCGTCCTTATTGTTTTAAAAAAACAGTATGTTTTTGTATGGATTTCTTATGATCGGAAACTCAAGAGAACGCATAAAATTTTTTTTTTTTTTACACGAGAAGGGGGGCAAACGAGCGATCATCGAATGGACACCTGCAATACTAGAGCAACCACAGGTTAAAATTTGGTTTTATTTAAAAAAAAACATTAACATTATAGTTTCCAACTATTATAACAAATTACTTGGAAGATCTATTTAACGTTTTGATATTTTATCCGCCTAATGATTTCCTTTGATACAATTGCTACCATATTGAATACTTATTTTTGTTGTTGAAGATATAGAAAAGCTTTGTATTGTGTTAGGAGAGTTGCGCCACATAAAGGAGCCATATTCAAAGGCGTGATTGATTTGTATAAATGAATGTTGATTCAAAAGCAACATGATTTTAAGCGTTTAACATTATAGTAAAATATTATAAAATGTTCTGATTGCGTTTAAATTATATTTGAACAATTTCCTCATGCATTTTCGCTCATTTGATAAAACATTTTAAGTAAATACAACAAAAAAAAATTAAGCTTGAGAAAAAAGTGTTTGGTGGAAAAAAACTTGTTAATAATCGTAGAAATAGTTTGTCGAAGTGACCATGATAGATTATAGGATGGAGACGAAATTAGATGTCGACGGGGGGCCGCGGCCGGTGACAAAGGCACACGTCCGATTCACAAATAACAAAAAGTTTCTTTATAGTCTGTTCTCTATTTGCAAGGCTTCAATTTATGTTTCCTATCAAAATGCTCGCGAAATTCTAAGCTGTTTAGACGAACAGCGTTTGCATTCTTCGCTTATACTCCTAATCGCACTCAGAGACGTTTAATTGCTCTTTAAACAGCCCGACATACTCAGAGTCTTTAATAGTTAACTTTTATAGTGCTTGCTTTTAGTTTGCTTTAGCTGGTTAGAGATTTTTGTCTTCATCATCTTAATATGGTCCATTTTCTCAACATGTTACATTGGCTTCTAGATGATTTAATATGATAAAGTTAATGTTTTATAAATACCACGACGTTTATATGTTTGATAATCTAATAGTTAACACGACAAAAGTTTGTTATTAGAATGAGATAAAATATCTATGGTTTAAGAAATTGATAAATCAAGTTAATTTATTTTGAACACTTCGAATTATTATAATCCTTTATCCCCATTCTTCTATGATTCTTTGAAATTCGGAAGTCGCAGTGGCTTTACACAACGGCGTAGGTAATTCTTATAATTGGTTCTTTTATGCTTCGCCACCGGAAGGGGCCACACGGCGAGGCGCGCGCACTAAACATTTGTACTACAAAGTCGAAACAGGGACTTCTCTAAATGTCCATCTTAACGTGTCACAGACAGTCTGTCTGGCGACGTTTATAATTGTAATATAAAATGACAAGTGTGAATAACTAAATACGTAATAATATATACTCGTTATTTTATGATTAATTTATGATTAAAATAATAATAGTTGATGAAGGTTTAAGTTAAGAGGAAAGAGGCTTTAATGTGTACCGCAATAATTCTATCAATTAATTTTATTACGAAAAACAAAGTTAAAAAAAAAATCATAACTTTTCAATAATTTAAGTTCGCTACCTTTTGTATTAACTGAGCAGTCAAATTGTACAGTTCTAGGTAATGATTAGAATTGTACAGTTCAACTGATGATTATTTTATTTTTTGTTTTACAAGAAAACACTTAGATATAAGTTTTCACAAATAGGTTAACATAAATAATAATGAATAATCGTGAAGAAGATAACAAAGTACAGTATTAATAAAAATGAGAAACACAAAGAAGAATTTAAACAGCCAGCGAGGTGGACAACCAAAAAAATGCATTGCTTAGATCGTTTCTATATCGATCTAGTTAATATTACTTGTAAACTGTACAGTCAAAACTGAAGGATCGTGGTGGCGTTTTATGTGGAAATGATTGACGGAAAATCAATGCAGAAATTATACTTAAATGATATGTTATTAAAAGGTGTTTGATTAATGGTGCGTAGATATTATATGTCGATAAGAATTACTGATACCATCTTTATTGTGAAGTACTTTTACAATATTTAAAGATAATAAACAATACTGATAGTAATGATTTAACGTCTATCTATTTGTATTGTTTGATAACATTTATCGCAATTATTGATACCTAATTGATGATTAAATCTATTAAGACCAGTATCGCTACCTATAAGACACAATTACCCAACTAAAACAAAACGTATACTAGAGCTACAGAGAGTATGTACAGCTATATTGAATTAATATCATTGGCACATCACTATAAATGAACATATACTTGTGAAAATTCTGTGAGACATTTCACTATACTATTAAAAATAAAGGCTTAACTCACGTGTAAATCGGTGTCGGTACCGACTAGTTTCGAACCCATCTTGGATCGGATCTGCTCATATAGTTAACCCGAAACTAAGCACGTGAGTTGAGCCGTTTTTATAAGTAATGTTAGAATATACAAAAGTTAATAACGAGTGCAATAAATAAATAAAATTTATATTATGTCAAATTTATCTACTTCATAATAACAATCCTTGCGTGTGGGTCAATTGAAATTACATGTCTATAATACATATTGGGGTCGCGAGAATATGTTCGTAATCCAAAATGACATTTTATTTGGTTAAATATACAAAATAATAAAGCCGCAGTGTGATTTCAAACGTATTCTCCAGAGGCGTCCATTCAAATAATTTGTTTCCCGTACAAATCTCTACGGTCCTGTGTATAACTTTGCGAAATTTAACAAATTCAGAAGTATTTTCACGGTGTCATGCATGTTTGAATTTAACGTTTTATGCAACAGCGTCGGCCGTGAAATTGATTTGAATCCGTACCATACGATAGACGGAAGTGTAGTTTCGACTTGGTCTATTCATGTTTCGTGGCCATTCATAAAAATTTTACAACTCGCTATACTACGAATGACCACAACTCCGCAGGTAGGCTCGAGCACTTTCTTTTGTTGTTTGTTTTAAAGAGTTTCGAATCAATTGATTTTAATGCTTTCTGAACAGTTACTTTTGCCGATTGAATTTGCAATGTCAAAAATCATTTTAGTACGATGTTCGGCCTAAATCATAAAAAAATCAAATTGTATTTATGCTCGTCAGCTAATTATCATTAAGCTGTCCTTGTCCTTACGTAGTGTCAACACAGTATGACATACATCTCTTTCAGTTATCATATCTAAATTCACTCCCTTACTCATACCCTCTTTCACAAATCTCTTCCATTTTATATATATTAAATAAAATATATAAGTAATTTACCCTTCAACATATCAAAACTAGTCCAAACTAATATGTAGTACATAAAGAACTTCAACTGTTTTTCAATACATTATCTATAAACAATAGTACAGTCAACAAAACCGAAGACGGACTCTCTCAGTACTCAATAAAACATCTATTTATTAAGACAAGTGCTGTACTTCCCGCAAAAAATTTCTTCAGGTAGTCCGGATGCGAATGATGCTGGGACTACGTTCCCACGCGTGCACCGGACAGCATTATTGTTTATGAAGTGACAATTTTAACGCTTATTGTCTCTTCGCTGTTGTTAACTTATAACAGATAAGAACAAAGCGCCATATGTCCCGAAACTATGAAACAATAGTACTGCAGGTCCTGGAATACAATCGTGTTAGATAATCGCTTGTTGAAATCTTCAAACGGCGATGTAATATTTATTTTTCTATGTGTTGTCTAGTTTACTATCCTAACATATGGCATCTTTGTTCATTGTTGTAAAGTTTTCAGTGGTTTATGGAAAACTTGTTGTGAGACAGAGAACGACTGAATAGTTCCAAATGATATGGATGGTAATGCTTATACTCTTCGTTATTTAATATGCTTTTTATTGTCATACAAGATATCTTAAAACAATATATTTCATAAGATATTTCAACCAATGGGAATGGCAAACCTGTTAATGTCGATAATTAATTTTGCACTGATAAAACTCCTGCGTATTAATAATAATAATCATTTATTTCATTACACAACGGTACATATATTTGAAATTAATCAAATTTATACATAAACAACATTAACATTAAACAAAAAATAAATACAAACAATAAAATATTATTGATTACTTACTAAATTTGACTTTTTTTATAAAAAGGTGCCATCCAAGCGAAGTCATTTACAGTACATAGTTTCAAATAATCACCGTAATAATACAATTTGTATACACTTGTATACATTTTACAAGACTTAAGTGTGGAGTAAAAAATAAACATGCGACAGTCAATTGTTTGCAATAATTGCAAAGCATTCTTCTGTACTGTGGTTTAAGCGAGTTCCATCCACATCCGTTCGGCAATGTCCGGTCTATGAATGCTAATCTAGCAACATTGGCCTGTTTACACAGATCCCGGCCACAGAGGCGCGCGATGAATGAAGTGTGGCGACCACCCAATGAGGACATTAGAGTAGCCATATTACAAACGCCACAGCGGAAGGAAAGTACCGACAGCTCACTATTATTTGCTATTTTTAAAAACTTTGGCGTAGCTACAGAGTTATGTTTTATGACAGTTTTATTTCTTTCAGACAATTTAATCTGAACACTGAGAATGAAATCGCGGACGGGCGCAACGGATTAATTTGTTTGAAAATACGTAAGTTCGTTTGTTTGTTTGACTTTTTTTTTAATTAGATGAAACCAGTTTAAGCTGGAGTTGTTTGTAACAGAAACGTAATAGAATTAGAAGTATGCCAGCGGCAGCAGGCGGCGTCGCGTGAGCCAACATTTCTTCGACCTTCGCTCCGCCGCCGGCCGCGCCGCGCCGTTCTACGCGCCGCTCTCATTATTTGACGGTCAATTTATTTTTAATCTGTACTCGCCTTAGATACAGAATAAAAAAAAAAGTTGATATTTCAATGCTGCGCTACATTTTCAATGTAGAATTCAGCTCGACTATATTTAAATTATTTTCTAATCTCATCGTTTTTCGAGTAAGCGTTACGTTTAATACAATACGCCAACAGCCTAATGATTAAGGGTACTGATTTCCGATCACGTGATCGAGAGTTCGAATTCGACTATTGTCGTGAATCATATTTTAGCACAAGTCTAGAGCTCAGTTGGAGTGATAAAAGAAATATTAGGATATTAACAAAAATCCGCTAATATGAAAAATTAATCACTGTAAAGTGTAGCTAAATTAAAAACAGTGTAACTTCTGAACAACAAAGATTTTGCAAATGAGGCATCTGTAGATAATTTTTGAAAGACAGTACTTTCGCTGCCCTATACAAAAATAACTTCGACGCGTCCATTTATCGTACCACCTTTTAGATTCGCGCCCACCTCTCCATTGTGGATAGGCGTCGTTCTGTAAACTGCCTCTCATTATACACTTTGTATAAAATATGTGCTCGAGTATAAAGGTAAACATTGATGTTTTTGAATCGGCCAGAGAGAATGCTTGTTTGGGCCGCCACTGGGCGACGGACAAAGGGCACAATGAGCCGCGCTCTATGAATGACGACCGCACACTCGCACTCGTCGTACACTCAAATACGCTATGATTTTTTGTTATCTGTGGGATACAAATTTTTAGTTGATATTGTAAGTGGAAAACTAAATGACTAGAGTATCACATCGACCTCTAGAGTGTCTTGGCCTCCGACAATAAAAGTCTCCACCTAAATCGATCTCGCTCCATCGCGACCCACTCCTGTCCAGACTTGCAGCTATCTCTAAAAAAAAAGTTTAAAACTGCAGAACACAATTTTAAAATCTCTGCATAACAAAAAAAAAACAATTACGTAGTTAACATTAGTACAAGAGTAACCTGACTAGCCCGAGAAAGTATTTCAAAGGTATACGGCAAAATAATAAAACATGTTCATTTGTATTTCTTACGATCGATAAGTTGGTAAGCTATTTCCTAAGACATACTTTCCCTTTGCTTTTATTTCAAGCTATCGCGTACCAAGAAACAAATGACGATCCTGTATAGAAAATTAAGGAAGCCAGATAACATACAAACTACAGAACCTTCATATACAGGAGATATGATACTTATTGCAAATGTGTACAGAAATTGCAGCACTCCTTTTTCAATCTGGGTTTTTTTTGTTGTATTCTCGTCCGAGCTCTATACTCGTATCCAAGTATTAATCACGCCCATCCCAAATGTGATCACGCCTCTTCGAATCATTGTTTATTTTTTATGTTATGCCATCGGACACACGGACACATCTCTAGACGATTTTGGAAGTTGGTCCTTTTAAATTTATTAGTATTATAATTTCCTTATTGATCATTGTTAGACGAGTGAATAGATTGTGCTGGCGACGGTACAAGAAACAAAAGCCTGTCGTCTCCATTACCCAACAACTCGTGAATGTAGACACATAGAGCGGTACATGTCAAGTTTCCAAATACTTAGTAAATATTCCTTTATATACTAGCAATGTACATCGGTTTATACCGTTCAATTATTTTCTTAAATAAGGGCTGAAACAGATTTAAAATTACACTTTCATTTTAATTTTTTATTTAATAAAAAAGTTAACACGTTTCGATTGTACGCAAGACGGTTAATAAGTGACGGAATTTACTGTCGTCTTTTGTTTTTATCCCTTATACTACCTTTTTTTTCAACATAATTAACAATATTAATATAAATTTATTGTTCGAGAAACTGAAAGGACTGCATGATATTAGTCAGGATACTTATCAGTCTTAAACCTGACACTATATTTTAAATTACCTCATAAAATTACCCTTCCTATTAGCTAAGCATCTTATACTTTAGATTGTACTATGGTGCGCGTTACAAAGCCCTGAAAATCCATCTCGAGTAAATTGAAATTGAAAAGAGATGGCATGAGACTGTGCTATCGGAATCCTTCGCAGGTGTGACAAGGACGGAGGCGACGGGAGTGAGAGGTCAATAACGAGCCAGCCAAGGGTTAGTGTTTCAGTCGCTACTCCGCGAGGCAATATGCGAAGATTTATTTACCTCCCCCCTTTACTTATGTGCTTTCTTACGTTGCTTTTTATACGTCTACATATATAATCAAAGTAAATTTTATCAAAATAGACAAATGAATAAATTAACGATTGTGTCTTAAATGAGACAAGCAAGCCTTTTAAATGTGTAGAAAATGTTGGTCATTTGAATATGTTGAATTAAATTTTTGTCATCATCATCATCATCAGCTCACTACACGTCCCCACCGAACGCCTCGGAGCCTACCCTATTATTAGAGGTGACCAGGCCATAGTCAACCACGCTGGCCCAGTGCGTGTTGGTTGACTTCACACATATCTTTGAATTTCTTCGCCGATATGT
>JAODUI010000006.1:3600925-3617129 GCA_027563995.1 Papilio gigon | reverse complement strand
AGAATTTGGTGGCTAAGTATCCAAGAAGTCCACAGTGGAATGTCTCAAACTTTAGCACTCAATAATCTCTCACAAACAAGATAGACTACGTTTGGATTACGGTAACTAGGACACAAGTTCTGATGTCCTCATATTCAGTAAAGGGACGAGCAGAGACAAGCAAAATTGGCAAAGCTCAAAACAGGTGATTCGAAATTCAAATCTCTTGATTTATAAATACTCTTTCCAAAACCAAAGCAACAATTAAATATAGCCATATTGCAAATTCGGATTTAATTTGAACGTCTGTTATGTTGTAAGGGGCTTATGTTTACCAATCGTTTCAGGATTCGGCTGTAATACGTCAGATTCCGTTCATGGCGGCCATACAGATATTTAACTTTGTCGTTATTTTGTAAAAAAAATTATAAGAAAAAATGAGGTGATATTGAAAAAATAAGGTTAGCTAATATCATACAATGTGTTGGCGTAAATTTTAGTTTGTCTATGGTCAAGGGTTATCAAGTGTAATCTCTAAAGGGGTTTTGGTATATCTACTCTTTGACAATAATTATTATTCATCCGTTGACAAGTTGACAGTGAAACATTGTGCCTTTTTATCAAACAACCATTAGAACTTTTCCCTACAAAAGAGTTTAAGATGAAAAAATATTTTGTCATTGTGATAAGGTATAAAACACATAAAAATGTGCCAAAGTAGTAGAAAGATAAATAGTAGATGGGAAGGAAGTATTAATTTAAATTTTCATTTGGAATAAAACAGTTGACGATGAAAAATGAAGTAATGAAAATCAATCGTAATAATAAAAAAATTTAACAAAATTCCTCTAAATCTAAAAGTAAAGTAGATTTTTTTTATGTAAATATTTTTTCTATGGTAACTTTCAGGCGTAGCTGGCAATAATGCCGATCTTGAATGACATTAGATGACGTTAAGCGGCACAAATTTGAAATTGTTTAGGCGTTGCGTTTATGTTATGCTTCTGTAATTGGTCATAATCAAGTCATACGTAGTTATCATATTTATTTTTATTTGAAGTTGTTTACAGTTTGTTGCTGTGTATTAAGAAATGGGTGAGCAGGTAGAAGATCAAGTAAATGAACCTACTATGAATAATTCGGAAGTTACTTTTGATAACTTCACGATTCTTAAGGAATTTAGCAATATAGCGAATCTAGTGAAGTACGAATTACATTTAATTTGGTGATTTACTAGCATATGCATAGTTATACATTATTTTATGTCTAAACGTTATTTAAGGGATGAAGATTTTCTCGAAACAGTGCCAAAAGCAAAACAAAAACGAGTAAAATGGGTACCTATGTTCAACTATTTAAAGCAAGGAATATTAGATGAGATGATACAGGAGTTAAGTTCAATGTGGCAGTTTGAAAACATGACAAAGAAATTACAAATTTTAGAGCAGCAAAAGGAAAAGTTTGCTGTGTTAAATCCTGACAAAGAGGCATGGTAAGTCCTGCCATAATCATTAAATAATAATAATAATCTATATAATTATGTTTGTTACACTTTATTCTTTTAATAGTGATTTGTCTATTTAATTGTGATAGTCAAATGGCCACTTCTCTGTTGATAAAATGCATTTGAACATTATACCAGTTTTAGTTTGTTTTAGGAGGCCAAAAAGTAATAATATTGTAAATCAATTAAAGGCTGCAGAGATGGTTAACTTAAGGCAACAAAAAACATGGCTAGAGTCACTAGCCAAAGAATATGAGGCAAGAACAAGCCGATTAAAAAGGGTAATAACTGCCAAAAGAGGATATTTAAAAGCTATGGAAATGGATATTAACAAATATCAAAATAAAAATGATGAGCTTGTTGAAAAGTGCAGGGAAAAGGTTGAAAGCCACAAAAGTCTTGTCGACTTAATAGTTCCTGTAAGAGGCAATGTTGATGATGACAGCTGGTCTACGGAAGAATTAATGAAGGATCTGTAAATAAATGAAATCCAACAAATATTGAGTAAAATTTATATTTCAGAAAATTGTACACACCTGAGAAAATTACAACAAAAAATTTATATCTAAGTATATTAAACTCAATAATGTTTGAAACTATTCATTGAAGTGTAGATGAAAATAGATAATAATAACGTTTAAGTGTAACAATAAAGTGAAATCACATAAATCTAATTTATCAGCACAAGTAACTAGTTCATAGCTTACAAGTAGACAAAACGACAATAAAGCAAAAATAAAAATAGCAAACTGCAATTTGGAAACAATGAGAACATCTCAAGATTATATTAGTAATGTTAAAATTTGTTTGCAAAAACAAGAAATATCTCCATAAATGCAAATCTATATGAAAAAGAAAAAACAAAAATAAACTTATTTTAATTAGCAATATTTATTGAATATTTGATATTTTAATATATTTAAAGTAATATATTAAAATTAGCTAAAAAATAAAATTGTACAATGCAACACCTGCATATAATTTAAATATAATCGTATTAAGATAGCAATTGCACTATTGTTGCGAGGACTACACTGCGTCTACCGCTGCCGGCGCCCCGCGGCCCCCGGGCCACCTGGCACTCACTACGTTGAAGGTATAGCCTCAGTGGGCGGCCTACTTGCCAATCTGACAATTTATCCAATCATCTACTTATTTCATATTAAAATTAATACTGAGTGCAAATTAAAATTAATTTCACTGGGAGCATCGGCGCGCGCCCGCCAAACAATATCTAATGAGCTGCAATGAAGTCCTAACTGAAAGTCCAGATATCCGATGAAGGCTTACACCACATCTTAGGCCAGCTCCAAAACAGGTTCCTTTTTGAAATAAATAAATCATTATTTAACACTAAACAAAATATATCTTTATATTATGACTAAATTTTCGAAAGAAAGGGAATTCTTAATTTTAATAAACTAGAATTTTCAATTGAACCAATAATCGTCACTTACACCGAGACCTATGTATACTTTACAGTCGTAGGCACATTAGTTACACGTGAGACAAAGCGAGTGCTCTGAGCTACAACTTAAACAGTAGATAACACATTCCGTGTGACGCTTCGTGTCCAATGCCCGCATCTTCCTGAACCATCCGAGCTCAACAACACAACAATTTGTCTACAATATCAATGGATGACGTCAACTCAACACATCCAATGGAAGCTGTAATGGTCGGGGATCGAAAAAGCTGTAGTCGGAAACCATCGCCGAATAAAACATCACACCTCTGGACATTAATAGACTCTGTTAACTAAATCAGTAAATTAATATCACTAAGTTTACATAACGAAATAAAAATAAAGAAGGCACAAGCAAATTGATAAATAATTTTTTCAACGCTGATGTATTATTCGGCTGTTGGCGACTACGTTAAACATAGTAATTAAAATACTTGATATAATTAAATATATTTGTAGCATTCCTCTCACTGTGCAGCACACTGGATCCCAAACGTCAGTTATTTCTTCTTGGGCGGCGACCGCTGCGGCGTGGCCGGCCTGCCGCTGTTGATGCCGTTGTACTGATATTTCGCCTTCTTCTCAGATGGTTTCAATATCTGCACACCGCGACACAAATATACATTCATCTAACTCGAAAATTATTTACCATAATAAAAAATATATTTTTGTACTCACAAGAATTTGCATTTATAAGCTTTTTAATTTCCAATAGTGCTGTTAAGTGTAAGTCAGAAATCCATAACAATATTGAAAATGTTACCTGGAAAGAGCACATTAGTGTCTCGTCGACAGACATCATGCCCCCGGCGTTGTCGAACTCTCCACAGTAGTTGGGCGCAGAGAACAGAGTCACCAGCTGACGCTTTGCGAAGAATTCGTACCCGTCTTCCACCACCTACAACACAAATATCAAATTATTTATTGTTGTTATTGTTTTTTTACTACAAGAACATGATATCTATATTAAAACTCGGCTTATTAGTAATTACTAAAGAACATCAATAAACATATCTTACTAATGTAATAAGTGTCAAAGATTAGACGGAATGAATGAGAGATTAAAAGAAATTTATCGCATAGATTACTGCTCAGCGCGGTGAACAGGCGACTTGATAAGTTTTGATTTTAAATCCACGCGGATGTCATGGGCAAATACTAATTTTAAATATATTATTTCATATATTAATAGAAATCAAAATGAGTACCTGATGAGCTCTACAAATTAAGTCCAAATCATGTCTGTTGAGAAACTTGCTGACGACGTCGGGGCCGAATGTGAAGCTGACGCCGCGGTCGTTCTCGCCCCAGCCCTGCACGTCCTTGTCGGGGTCGGACCACAGCAAGTCGCACAGCAAACCTGCAACAACGCATTGTTTTCAAACACTCGTTATAAATTTAAAAATTGAAAAACAATTTTGGACTTTATTCATATTATTATATGCACTTTATATTAATAATGATAGTAGAATATTGAAAAAAAAAATTGTGACTCATCGTATGACGCAAAATGAAGGAACATAGTTCAACTTAGTATTACACTAATTATAAAGTATTTTTTATTGTTCAAACAACACTAGGCTTAAAATTTGTAGGTTATGATATCATTACCTTAGATCACAATAAGCTTATTCATAAACAAACTTCAATTTTAAAATATGTATCACCATGATGTCATACAGCTAAGAATGATGCAATAAAACAAAAGAATATAGGTTAAGTGTTATGTACATTTAACCTATATATTACGTAATATATGTTCATATATAACTGATACTCCTAAGTCTATTTCACAAACTCATCAGCACTTATATTGAATCCTTAGAAGTCCTATAATTAAATAAATGTATTCAACACATTCATATTATACCCAGATTACATACAGTTCCGCTAAGAGATTATTCCATACAACTATTACCATTCCCCAGTCCTCTATTGGATATAGCCATAATCTGTCAGAGAATTTTTAAATCAAACAGTACAGGCTGTGCTTATCATTATCATACAAGAGTATGGTTGCACTAATTGAAGAAAAGGGTTATCCTACTTCAGCTAAAACCATCGCCACTTTTAATCTTTCCAATACATTCAAAGCCGCAATGGTTTTCATGCAATTAAGCAAACTCTGCTGAATAATTGAAATGTGTTAAATTGTTGCACATGTTAGATGTGTTGGTTACTAAACAATAACTTACGACTGTGTGTGACCTTGATTTTACGAACGTAAGTACAAATTTTCTTATCATCAATAAATACAGCAATAATTCCTAAACAAATACATAGAAATAGCGATGATAATATTGACCTGTATCAGGGACGTCGGTAGGTCTCATTATCCGTCTGATCTGCTCCATGCCCTGCAGGTCGGGCGAGAGGCCGCCGTGGCAGCAGAATATCTTCTCGTCAATGATGGCTGCTATCGGCAGGCAGTTGAAGCAATCCGTGAACGTCTTCCACAGCTTTATGTTGTAACGGCGTTTGCATTCATCATAGAAACCTGACGTATAACAAATATAATTTATTCCATAGCAAAGATATTGTTTTACAATCGATTTAATTGAAAAGTTGTGTCATAAATTCTACAAAATTGAAGATAAACACTGTATATTAGCTACCTGTTATGTGACTTGTTATCAGTAAATAAATGAGTACAACAGCAAAAAAAATGATAAACTTAACTGGAATTGAATTTTAATTGTTTACATTATTAGCTACTAAATTACTGTCTTACATTTAGTCACAATACCAACAACAAGTTTATCTATTGATCTTTATATGAAATGTAATTTATATAAACAAACTCTATATACTTACCATAAATGCGGTTTATACTTGCACATTCATGATTGCCTCGCAAGAGAAAGAAGTTTTCGGGATATTTTATTTTGTATGCAAGCAGAAGGCATATGGTCTCAAGAGATTGCTTCCCACGATCAACATAGTCGCCTAAAAATAAATAATTGGCTTCCGGTGGAAATCCTCCATATTCGAAGAGACGCAGCAAATCTGTGTACTGTCCGTGAATATCACCTGCAAATAGTTAAATGACATTGAGAATGACGATGAACAGGTATGCATGGATTAAGAGAAAAAGTTGTGAGAGATAGCGCCAAAAGGAAGATTGTAATCTCCGACTCCCTCTATATTACAGGCGAGGGGACATTGTTAACTCAGTTTCAGATCATATTACTTATGAGAAATAAATGTGAACATATTCAACATATTTTAAACAATAGACAAATTGATCATGGTAAAAGTAAAATACTTTCAACTCCTATACATTGCTGCTTATGTTCTTTGCATTATTAATAATTATTAATTGACTTACCTAACAAATTAATTCGTACTAGTTAATTCCAAAGTATAGAAACTCATATAAAAATATACTGTGATCCTTTATTTTTAAGTATTTTAAGTATTAAAAAAACTGGGATTAAACTTATTTATAATTCACTATTACATAAACAACAATAAAAAGATTAATACTGTACTGTTCTACCTCATGATGAGGTATTTTTTATTGCTGGTATATACTAGTCAGGACATTAAATAGAGTAATATCATTGCATTAGAGTCATTACGTAAAAAAAACCTCCATATCAAAGACAAATCAAAAGGATGTTATAAATTTCAAGCCATAATATTGCACTAAGTTTATATGCTCTTTTAAAGGATAGAATGTGTTTGCCATACTCATAACTTGAGCAGTAATATTTACATTTTCAATATTATTGTTTGTCATGTTAGACTGAGTCTACTGCGAATTACAGGTTTGAGTAATTCTTGCATCACATTGAGATAAATACTATTATTTTTAGATAAACTCCACATCCAAGATCTGCTTTAATTTTTAGTGATCTTTCTAAATATATCTATTACTACTAAATACTATTGGGTACACTAAGAGACAATAATCACATTAGGTATGGTTGAATAAATTTTTATATGTGACCGTTCAAATTTACTTCCAAGCATGTTACTTTCATATTTCAACGAAATGTATTAATTATTCTTGTCATTTTTCATTTGCATTTCAGCGGTAAATCAAAAGAGAATAGAATTATCTTATAAAAATGTTGTCATAAAAATTATTAAGGTTAAATTACCACAAATTTTCAATGGTGCCTCCAGCTCCAGTAATATCGGTTGCTGCAGAAATATCTCCCGCGACTTGGTGCAGAGACCGCGCACCTCCGACTCTGACATCTGCACCGTCTTCCCTGGCCTGCATCCTCGAACTGTGGCAATGATTTATGCATATTAATGTCAGTATAAGTGTATAGATATAATATATAGATGCCAAAAGTACAGCTCTATCATTATTAGCTTTGCTAAATTGTAAAATGAGAAGGAAGCCAATACCAAAACTGCTAAATATGACATCATTCTTATGAGATTAGTACAATAGAATGAAAAGCTGTCTTCTTGGTTCTATTATACTTTTAATAAGCAGTGACAAAAGGTACAGTGCTATAAATATTTAAATAATTACATAATATGTTGTCATAGGAACACATTTTGAAAGGTGAAAAAATATAGGAAATTATGACAATGTTATGACTCAAATAACAGGCATGCCTAAAGTGACTAACTGCATGATTTACACATGCTAAAAGAAAATATTTAAAATGGCCAAGCAAGTATTTTTGTGAATATGCTCTTACTTGTTAATATTCAATTTGTTTTTGAGTATTATTAAATGTCTACTGTAGAGATGTGCTAATTTCAAAAGACATTTTTCTTTATAATTTGACCTTGATATTATGATATATAAAAAAAGCTCAATTCTAAGCAACAGTTACAATTTGCAACTGATCTTAAACAATATCTCATTAATTTCACTTTTATCAACAGAAGTCACAAATGTAATGTTTTAAGATTAACATTTGCCATTTTATAAGGTTGCCAAATGACAAGGTTGAAATGTTTATGGAGCAAATTATTAGGGCAATGGGGCATTAAATAAACTTGTACGAATCTAGCTGAATACTTCGAAAAATATTTAGGGTTTAACCATACATTCTCCCGAAAAGATGTCTTTCAATTTGCCTTTTCGCCTTGCTGTTTCCTGTTGCAGTGTGTATACTGTCGTAACCCATAAAAAGCAGCATGATAAAGTGAAATTAAGAAGTAAAGTAAGGTATAATGCGAACAAAGCATAACAATAAGCCCATGAAATTGTTAGATGCCATGAAACCTGGCGTGATTTATACTAAACTAAAATGTTTCTTCGCATTATAAACACCGAATAATTTTAGTATCTGATCTATTTATAATATGTAAATAAACTTTTCTATTATGTTTAAAGTAATATTTATAAAACTAATTTCTGATAAGAATTTAAGATAATCGATTTATTTATGAGTTTGACGTTTCTATTCCTATGCACTGAGTGATAATTACGCAACTAGAAAACAAGAAACATTACAAAAATTATTGTTATATTAAATTTAAGAGTGAAATAAAGATATTAGAGCTAAATAGTTACAAAATATTCAAAAAATACCTTCTAAAAGTCTGTGAATAAGACTGTCAACATTGAGTTCGTCAGCCATATTTACTACACCACGATTAATTTACGTCAAACAAAAAGTCAAACCGTACACCATCACGCAAATAATGTGAATGCCACAGATAAAAGTACAGCTGCAATTGGCTGCAATCTGCAATCAACACCAAAGACAATTAAATATCTGAATCGAAAAACTGCGGGAAACTTGAAACCAGATTCAACTGTAAAAACGTATTTTGAGATACAAAACTATATTAAGGATACTAGAATTATTTCAATAAGTTTTTTTTTTCAAAAACTCTGTAGCTCTTTAATACTGGAAACATTAAAATAGTAAATTGCGCCTGTATTTTGCCTGCATGTATTCTATACTATATGCAGCTAATACCAGAATGTAAGGAAATTTATCTTTAAGTTGTTAGGCTATCAAAGTTATACTGAAAACGAAGACTGTTTTCAGTTTTTTTGTACAAAAATGTTTTTTTAGTAGTACCTTATCTATGACGGTCCCATAGATAATGTTAAGATCAAAAATTTCGAAGTGAACATAGACAAGACGTGTTTTGTTTTAAAATTCTATTTTGAAATGGCAAAATGTCGCTGATTTTGGTTGTCAAGCTATTTTCTCATCGCAATGTGCCGTTCTGGCGCATACTATGTATGAAACGCTGCAGATTGTCTAGTGCGTTGTATTTTATTTTAGACGAGACTTGACATTAATTCAAAAACCTTCATGGCTTCTCGCTACCAAATGGTTTACAATTGCGTATACTTTTTGTAAACAAGAGCAGCAAAACAAGAGAATATATCAATGTTACAGTGAGAATAAGGTAATTTAAGTGAACGGGTATTGTTATTTTGATTACGGCCAATTAAAAGGTTTTCCAAATGTCTGACAAGGTCGAAGATACGGAGGAAAAGATGGAAAGTGAACAAAGTTATAGTAGTGAATCTAGTAGTAGTAGTTCTTCCGACACTTCAAGCGGAAGTTCAGAATGTGATGAGGAGTTAATGGAGCCAGTAAGTATCTTAGGCCACACTTTAGAGTTGCCACAGGAACTATGTGAAGATTATGGTATCTTCAAAGAGTTTTTTTCTATGAAAACTTGGGACAGCCTGGAAGATAAACATAAAGAAGAGCTTACAAAATTGCTGCCTCAATTTAAAAATGATCACGAGGAAGAGAATGAGAAAACATTGAAAATGTTATTTAACCATGAGCCATTTCACTTCACATCACCACTTAGCAACTTTTATAATAATTTAAGACAAGGTAACTATAGACCAGATATTGCTAGAATGAGGAAATTTCTAAAGAAAGCTAGAGCAAAACAACAAAAACAGAAGGTAAATCAATTTGTCACTAAGTTTGTTTTGTATCCAACTTATTGTGGGTGCTTATTTTAAATATTTACAATGCTACATTCTTATCTTTATAAACTTTCCAGAATAAGTCATACTATGCTAAACTCTTACCAGAATTGTTAATCTCTCGGGAACGCTTGTTAGCTGCTGTTAAAGGGGCTCCTCCAGGTCCTATACCAAGATTGCCAGTTTTGGCTCCCAAAGCCTCTAACAAAAATAAATATAAACCATTATACATGAGAGTGAAACAAAGATACTTTGAAGAATTAGCTGCTATTAGGGGCGAGGTTGGTGGTGAGGACTCGGAAGATCAGAATTACCCTGAAGGTGCTCCTGAACGGATGACAAAAAAGAAGAAGCAATCAGTAACAGGACAGGTAATGTCTTCAGTACTTATTCTTATATAAGTCATTCGTACAATTTGATATCTTGAAACTTTCTTTACTTCCATATCTTTACAAATGAATTCTCAATGCCAATATTTTAATTTCTCAGATGGTTTAAACAACTATTTAAAGTTAATAAAAAAGATACATTATCTATAATGACAGATTTTTTTAAATTGTTTGCAGATTATTAATATTTAACAGTCTGTTAATGTTTGTCATGTCCTTAACTTTTCTAATAAGATTTTAAAAAATGAGCAAAATACATGTGTTGGATGCATTCCTAAATATTGTTTGAATTGTTATGAAACTATATTACACAAATAAAATATTGACAATACATCTATATTTTTAATTGTCTGGGTTTTTTTTAAATGTATACTTTTCTTGCCAGCATGTTGACAATAATGTATCGGGAACATTGGGCGGGTCAGATCCCGCTCATTTAACAACCTTAGAATGTCTGAAGAAAGTTTTGTCAACTCACCGCTCAAGAAGGCAGTACAGAGAAGTAATAAAACAATACATTTATAAGAAAATTGTTATTTGTTGTTTTAATAATTATTAATAAACAATTACAGAATCATCCAGAACTCAATACAACTGGTATTACTCTTGAAGATATCAAACAAAGAGTGGCCATAATGAACGGAGCTAAAAAACTTATGTTTGGTGGTGCTAAAGCAGAAAGTCCTATAAATAAATTACGTAAAGGTGCTAAAAAGGAATTAAATCAGAAAGCTTCAAAAACTGATTTGAAGACGTCAATTAAAAAGTCCAAAGAAGATCATGATAGTCTTGATAATAAACCGTTGTTGCCAAATATTAAGATAAAATGTGAACCCGAAGAGTCTGACTCGGAAAGTTCGTCATTCCTGGATCCTGTATCAAGTCCCAAGTTTACTAAAAAACTGTTGGATCATTCGGAAATCAAGCAAGAAGTAGACCATAAATATCCCAATTATTCCAAGTCAGTATTCATATTATATTTTATGTTACATAATAAATTCATGGATCTTTTGTTTTAACATCCCCTTTTTTTTCCTTAGTACCAACTACAATGATTCGAAATTGGAAATAAAACAAGAACCGATGGACTATGCTGGTTCAATGCAAAACTCTAAAGTTTTACAGCCAGTGCCTATTAAATTGGAGGATTTAGATGGAATTGGTAAGTAAAAATAATAACTAAAGGCGGAATATTAAAAACAGCCTATTTTAAAATCTGTGTAAAGACTAAAAGCAGACCTTAGCTTATAAATATACTATACTACAAATCAATAATAAACAAAATGAATCCTTACCTAGAATATAAATTTTATTATATATGTAAATTTCGACGCTCGAAAACAAACCCATAGAAACTCATATGACTTGGTGTCCTCAAATAGTAAATCTAGCTCTATAAATACGCATGTATAAGTTATATAAAATAAAATCAAAAAGTTTTTTCTGGTTTAGTGAACAATTGTACTGTTGTGGGTTTACTACATTTTTTCTTTCCAACATCAATATATAAATGTTAATTATAAATATCACAAACTAATTTCAGACATGATGGCACTACCCATAGAGTTGGCAGATGAGTCTGGGGAAGTGTTACCAGTGGACACATCCACTGAGACAAACGAGGACAATCTTGATGCTGATGAACTGACGGAGACTACTCACGCTAATTTCTTGGCGTTGGTCCGCGCTCTGTTCCCGGCTAAAGCGGCCCATAGAGCATCTAAACAGCAGCTTCAGGCGAGATGTGCGGCCGTCATGAGGTCTCCAATAGCTCCACTTAATACTTGGTACAATCGTAAGTGTTTATATATTGAATTTGATGTTACCAGAAATTATCTTCCTAAAATTTGCGTAACGTATACTGCTATATAATAATTTTGATTAAAATTAAAAGAGCTATTAGATACTAGACAGATATTTAGCCTAAAGTTTCGTTAAAATTATATTGTTTTGACGTTTGTCGCTTCGTGTTTGCGTCGATATGTCGGTATAGGTACTAACAAATCGCACTCACGAATTTTGCAATGTTCGTCATTGACTGATTACGTCATGAGGGGTGTCCTAGTAGCCCCTGAGGTTGCAGTTACATGTTTAAAAAAAAACTTTATTTATAAACGTATTTTTTTTTCTTCTTTTTAGTATCTGATGACTGGTGTGGTGAGCTTAACTCGGCACTGGACTTCCTCGCCGGCCAAAGAGGACCTCATCCCGATGATTTTGTCCCGTATTTGCAATTTATACCAGAATCACAGGTAAATTCATTTCATTTACAGTAGCCAAAATGTCGAAATTCGACCATAATTCATGATTTTTAATATTTAGCTGCATCAAATGTCATGGTCATCTTTTTTTTCAGACGTACCAGTGGATAGGGGCCGGCAGAGACTGCGACGCGATACTGGGCCGGCTGTGCGAGCGCTGGCTGCGCGCCGTCTCCCCCCACCACTGCACGGATCCCCCGCCGCCTAGGTAAGCACGGAGCTTATAAAATATCATAATGGAATTACAAAAAACTCACTAAGTAGTCAATGCTGTTGCAGACGGCAATCAGTCGCAGTGACAATTTCATTCAGATACATCTGCAGCATCTGTTATTCCACGGCTTTGTTTTCATAAAAAAAAAACTACTTTATTTTGCATTGCTATTAAGCACATATTGAAAACTTGACGCATTTGCCACAGGTCGATGGACCTATGCATCTTTGCCCTGGTTTTTAGAGATATTATTTTTTTTATTTCATTAAGAATTTTTCTTAAGTTCCATTTATTATAAATATGTCGTTCGTAATTGATTTTTCGTAATAAATGCACCTCGGAATTATGGTAAGAATTGTTTGTTACGTAATGTTCTCAATAGTGTTTTAATTAATACCTACAAGGATCCTAGATAAGGACGAAATCTTCTGTTGAACTAAATTCCTTTAATTATTTACATGGCTTTGTAGCTTTTGTTTAAGTTTTTTTATATAATTGTATTTACATACATAAAGATTGATTAAAATTAAATATTAAATAACTTATTATTCTAAGAATTATCTATTGTGGGTTATACTTTAATAAATTAAATTTTATTTAATATGTTTTTATTTGATTACAATTGTTGGCGTGAGTTTCAGCAATTTAACCAATTAATACGATCAAAGCCTTTCCAGATATCCAACGTCCTGGACGGTAAGAGCTCCCACACCGGTCGAGATAGCCGACTTCAGAGCCCAAGAAAGGAAGAGATTCGCCTCCGCTACCAAACCCTTCACTTACATACAATATGGGTAATTGCATTTATTACACCAATAATTTTCAATATTTTTAATATGTGGCATTAACAAAAAGAAAAAAAAACATGTGTTATAAGAAATAATTTCTTATTTCCATCGAATTCGGCTATTGATGTCAGTTGTTTTGTTGTAGGTATAGGTCGGTGGTCGGTCCGATAGCGCGGAGTGCGGGCGGCGGTGCCACGGGGGCGCTGGTGTGTGCGCAGCGGCCGCGCGGCGCCACGTTCGGCGCACTGCTGCGGGACGCGCTCGCGCGCCTGCCCAACGGACAGGGTACGCGCACAGACCTCGTCACACTGCTCAAGTAAGGTTTTTTTTTTATCATATCTTTTATCGACTAACTACCTCATCCAGGCTCTTAAGTTGGCACTAAGAGAAGATGTAGATTTAAAAAAAAAATAGTAATCCCTAATAGAGTGCTTAAAACTATTTGTGTTGCACATAAATCTCACAGAGCCTATAAAGCCAAAGTCCATATTTTATAATTTAAGAGATAGATATTTAAAAATTGAGGCCATTTGTACTAGACTGAAAATTGAACTATTTTACTTAAGAGTTAGTTAATATTATTTAAATAAAATTATGTTTATATTTTTCAGAATGTCTCAATGGATCGCTCCGTGCACCGAGCAAGCGCTGTCGAGCGCTGTTTCGGCTGCATTAGAAAAGCTGCTCGCCGTGAAGCGAGATCCTATTGTGAAATACGACTTGAGAACTGCCGTATGGACATACCTGCACAGAAACAGGTAACGAAATTTAAGAATGCCGGTAGCGACTTGTATAGTGATGCTACCAAGCAAACACCTTGTAGTCTGGAAAAGTACAATCATTCAACAGAGCAGGAAAACTTGTTGTTTTTTTAATTCAATACTTGCGTATTTATGGATCTTAAAACTGATTAAACCCGAAGTTTATGTAAAATTACTTGCTCTAACTACGTGTTTTTTTTCTACTGTCGATATTTGTAAGTTTGTATAGGTCATATTTATGTAAAACTCTTATATTTACAGGAGCGGCGGCGGCCTGCTCGCTGGCGCTGGGCGCGCTGGCGGCGCTGTGGCGCGGCGCCGCGCTCGCGCCTCCCGGCACCTGGCGCGCGCTCGAGCCGCGCCTCGCCCGGGACTCGCGCACACAAGTGCAAATCAGGTAACACTCTGACAGGTTTGTTGCTGAAATAACAACGTAAAATTGAAAATACAATTTCTCATTTCCATTAAATTCCACTACAGTCACCTACTCTTGGGAGCTGGGTCTCTATACTTTGTTCCGTGGTCAGTTTATGTAAGTTGCTGGCGGAGGTCCCCGGGCTGCGCGTGGCCACTCCGGAGTACGACCGGCTGGTCTCGGATGCGGCGCGGCGCCTGTGGCGGCACTTGGCGGAGGCGCAGCAGCCCGAGCTGGCCGACGCCGCCTGCGACGCGCTCGCCGCCTTCAAGCTGGAAGACTTCAAGCTCGCTGACGTGCCGGAGGTGAGTGTTGTCTATAGTCAGCGATGTCGGTAAAACAGTCTGCTGTGTGCCAACGGTACAGGAAGGTGATCTGTTGGAAAAACAGTAGGAGTGGTCACAGTTTGACAGCTTTATATTTAGAACTTGTATTGAAAAAAAACTTTTTATTTAAATTTAAATACATTACCACAGTCGCTATTTTTTATATTTAAGCGCTGGTGTATGTTTAGATCTACAGGAGCACGGTGCGGCTGCCGGCGGCCTACTGCAAGACTCCGGCCGACGCCGCGCGGAAGCCGGAGGAGGTTCTTGATTATATACCATGTAAGTTATCTTATTTTAATGTTTTTGAATCGGTCATTTTTATGTTCATAGTAGTTTTTAGTAGGAAATGTTTATACTAAGGAAAAATTTCTTGTTGGATCCCAATTTTGACTGGTTTCCTTCCATATGCAGGCGAGGTGTGGGCCGAGGTGTTCCGGTGCAGCGGCGCGGGCGCGCTGGAGGGCGTGCGGCGGCTGGCGGGCGCGCTGGCGGCGGCCGAGCTGCGCGCCTACCGCGGCGGCCTGTACAGCACGGAGGGCCGCGGCGAGCCGCACTCGTACGCGCACCTGCAGCCCGCCAGCGTGCTCAGGGGCCTCATGGACTGCTTCAGGAAACAGGTCGGAGAGCAATTCAATTTTGTATTATGTTTTGTGCCAATTATTTTTTTTAGTAATTATTATGACCTGTTTTTACTACATCTAGTGTCAGGCAACTAATTTTTGAACGGTTCGGACCAGGTGACGTCTCCGAGCTTCGAGTACTCGGACGCAGTCCTGCTGGCCATTCTGGACACGCTGACCATGGAGTACCCGAAGCCACTGCCACCCATCGACCTGTGCTTCGTGCACGAGGCGCTGCACCGCGGGCCCGCCTGGCGCGCGCGCTGCGTGCGGCTGGCGGCGCGGCAGGCGCCCGTGTCGCCCTCTGCGCGCCGCTTGCTGGACAACTACCTAATGGGCGTGCAGCCGGGGAAGTGTGATGTCAGTATTTGTAGTTATGTAAAACTTTAAAACATCGATATGTCCCATTTATATGACACTACTTGAACAATTACGAAACGAATGACCCCACATTAGTGAAAATCGGTTCATCAGGTCAGAGTACAGTTGACAAAAAGTTAATGAAATTTTAACTAAATAACATATTAAACTATTAAAACTTTCGTGAGACATTTCACTATATAACTTATAAAACGGCTTAACTCACGTGCAACTCG
>JAODUI010000006.1:3578336-3600825 GCA_027563995.1 Papilio gigon | reverse complement strand
ACCGAGATCATATTCTATTATTCCATGCACGAAATATTCAAGCACAATTTTGAGCCCGCTTTGAGCACTCTAATTTGGTCAAAGTAAAACTATATTTACAGGAGCGAAGAAGACTGGCTGAAGACAGGGGGCCCGCGCGGGCGCGGCGGTAAAACGGTACCAGTTGCACCGCCGGCTAGCTCGCCGCAGTCTGCCGTAAGTATAAATTTAATAACGATTTTTATATACAATTACAAAAATACACCTATACAGAAACATCGTTTTAAAACTCTTTGAAATTAAACGTGTAAAATCATATACGCTATCAAAAGTCAAGTAAACGCTTACCAAAACTTCTATCAATTCTGTAGATTTAATTAACTATTCCAGATGGAGATGGAAGTCGCCAGCGTAGAAGAAGTAATAGAAAACGCTTCTGATAGTGACGTAGACGTAGACGACAGCGGTCCCTCCTCCGCCCCGCATCTCTCCTCCGCTCAGTTGCTGATGCAAGCCACGCAGGCCACGCAAGTCAAAATAACACATAAACAGAAGGGAAAACTCGTCGCTGCCCCACCCAAAACTAAAAACGTCCAACCCAAACAAACACCAATTAAAACGCCACAAATAAAACAAACACCAACATTGGCGAAACAAAACACGCAGACAAATATAATCAAAGTCAATCAAACACAGAAGAAAGCGAGCGTAACACAAATTAAACAAACCGCCAAGCAAATAAATACAGTGCCCAAACAAGTGCCAATACCAAAGCAGTCACCTAAGCAAACCCAAGCGAAGGCTGCAGTCGAAGCTATGAAGGCTATCAGTCAAACGAAGGCTAACGAGACCGGGGCTAAGTCCTACACATCTGTCGTTGTAACTCCTAAACCGAAAGCCGCTCAGAAAGTTGAAGCATCGCAGAGTAACGTGAGTCTTTCTATTAAAAAATAACAACAAAAGTGTTTAAATCATATTAATAATATCAATAACTAAAAATCGTTACATTTTTATAGGATCATAATATTTTACCTAAAGTTTCTTGAATCTACTGCAGAGGGTGACTAATCGAAAATAATTGTGATTGCTTATCTAAGAGTAATATTTTATTTTATAAAAAAAAATTAGCAGATTTTGTTAATTCAGTAATATTTACTTTTACCACTCCAACTAAGCTCTAGACTTGTGCTAGGATATGGTTCATGAATCGTCGAATGGCGGGATTAAAACTCTTGACCACGTAATCGGAAATCCGTATCCTTAACCATTAGGCTATTGACGCTTAGTAATTAAAAAGTATTCAAGTAAAGAACTAATTTACATAATAACATTTCAGATGTCTTCAACTTTGTCTAACCAGCATACAACAGTGGTGTCGGTAGTTCAACCAGCACCGGCCGCGTCCGTACAACAGACACAAGCCAAGGTAATATACAACACAGTATGCTAAGCTGGAATACAAAAAAGGTATATGCGTAATAAAACTTCGACAATGAAAACTCATCCTTATTTTTACATATTTCAGATAGCGCAGGTAACACGGTCGCTGTTGATAAGGCCGTCCTTGGGACAGACTACGTCAACGGTCACCACATTGACCATCAACACGCCTCCAACACAGGTATAAATTACAATTTATAATAATTGTTTTTTATTTCATAACACAGGTACATATATTGCATCATTTATTTTTATTTTTTTTACAATACACACAACAATTTAATACATACATAAAACAATGTAGTAAATATAAGAGACTTGTCTGCTAGATTAAAAAAATATATCATTGTTCAAGACGCATTTCACGCTAGATAAATACGTGCTTTTTATTACTTAAAAAAAACAGTTATATTAGTGACTAAACTAAATGATTCAACAGACCACCCCGGCGCCAAGAAGAGGTGTAGTCAGAGTACTGAGTCCCGCAACACCATCCTCGGGCAAGTCGCTCATTTCTCCGCAAGCCTTGATGCCGCAGAGTAAGTTCATTTTGCTTGATTTAATTATGTTGACATGTGACATAGGTTAACACCCTTACAAACTGATTATATTTTATATGGTTTACGATTGTAGTGTAGTCATTTATTTATATTACTTACTTTTATAGACTCACCAACAACAAAGAAACGTACAAACACTCCTGTGACGACTTTGGCCCAGGTATTTAAAATTATACATACTTTTTATTTCTTGTGTACTTATTTCATTTAAAAATATTAAAATGTGTGTTTTACGTTTCAGACGACAGCGAGCGTAACAACGGTTGTAAGCAGTGTGCCGACAGTGGTGACGTCATCTGTGTCGACGAGGACCGTGCAGCTGGCGGGGGGCAGGACCGTGCAGCTGGCCACCAACCAGACGGTGCACCTGCCCAGCGGACAAGCCGTGCAGCTCACACCCGGCCACACGCTCCAGCTGTCCTCCCTGCAGCTGCCCACGCACAGCGTCAGACTCCCCAGCGGCCAAACAGTGCAGCTTGCTGCTCCGCAGACAGTGCGCGCCGTCGCCACCACACAAGTCAAGAACCCAAGTCCCAGACCTCAGACATCTTCCCCAACTATCAAATCAAGCCCACAAACAAGCCAATCCCTCCAAATCCCTGTGTCAACGGTCCAGTTAGGGCAAACTGTACAAATAGCCGGACAAACGGTTCAGCTAGCCGGTCAAAGTGTTCAACTAACGGGACACACGGTCAAACTACCGAGTGGACAAAGTGTTCAAGTGGCGAGCCAAAGTGTACTCCCGTCGCAAAGTGTACAAACTGTGCAATTAGCGGGCGGTAATGTTCAAACGGTGCAATTAAGTGGTCAAAGTGTTCAATTGTCTGGTCAAAGTGCACAAATGTCTAGCGGTCAAAGTGTACTCGCCTCGCCCACTGTCCAGATCGGCGGACAGACTGTACAGTTGAGCGGTCAGACAGTGCAATTACCAAGTGGTCAGACATTCCAGTTGCCTAGTGGTCAAACTGTGCAGTTATCTAGTGGTCAAACAATACAGTTAGCCAGTGGTCAGACTTTACAGTTAGCCAACCAAACATCAAAGTCTTTACACAATGCACAAACTGTAAGAACACAGTCAACAGGGGACAAAACCTCTCAGCCTATTGTTGCCAAGTTATTAACAAATGCACAGGTATGGCTATATTTCATTATTAAGTTTATTATAATGTTTAAATTATGAACTATTTAAGAATTAAATTGTCTCTCTAAAGGGTCAAATGATATCGCTGGAAGGAGTGGTGGGCGGGGCTCGGGCGTTACAAGTGGCGGGCGTGGCCAGCGTGAGCAACATGAGTGGCGTGGCCAACATGGGCGGCGTCAGCAGCATGCGGGGGCGCGGCGGCGTGCGCGTGCTGTCGCCTGCTACGAGATTAGCGAGGCCTCTTCTACTTACCTCCGCTAAACCCTTGCACAATATTATACTACAGGTATTTAAGGTCGCCCATAAGTCGAAATTCGACCATATTTCGTAACTATAGTTAGTTTTTTTTTAAAAGTATCGTGTCACCTTCAATCGTTCGTTCAATTACCTTAAAATCACTGGACCATGCTATAATGAAACGTAAATAATGTTTTAATATATTGTAATCCTTAGCAAAGCGACGGCAGCGCCATTCGGATGACATCTAGTGGCGGGGCTGCGACATCACAGACCATAGTATTAAGTAATATTGGTATGTATTTCTTTAAAAATGTTCATTTTTTTTGTTATATGAGGAGCGATGTACAAAATGTTTGTTATTTACTTCTAAATAATTAATGTAAAATCATTACCAGGAGGCCAATCAGTAACAACATCGACGTCGTCGCCGCCCGTTCTAAAATTACAACAGGTATGTTTTGTTTGAATTTAAATTTCTACAATTTCATATAGTACGATTTTCATAAATATGCTGTAAATCAAACTTACCTGGATATTCATTGTGCAAAGTAACTTCAAAATTTGTAATCATTCTTCAAAATTATTTATTACGAAATACTTGGGATCACAAATTCAATTGAAAGACATTTTTGAACTGGGTAATTATCAATAAAAGAAATTCGTTCGATAACCATCATCATTCGGCCTATATCCATCATCATCACCATCAATCCTTGTTTACCCATTGCTGGATATAGGCCTTTCCCAATACCTTCTACAGCATGTGGTCCTCTTTCCGCATCCAAAGACTTCCCGCGGTCCGCATTAAATTGACGATCCACCTGGAGGAAGCATGCCCCACACTCCGGGGAGGCTATCCATCTTTCCTTAATTAATTTATTGTGCAATCAAACATAGTTTGAAGCATTGTTCTTTGAGCGATCGGAAAAGTGTTGAAACAAGTCGCCAGTATCAATGTTTCCCTCGAAATGTGATGGGAACCTTCACTTGATATCATCTACTAAGCTAGAAGTGACTTGACCATATGACCACTGCACAGGCGGGACCGTGGTCCTGTGCTGGTTTACCCATCGTAAAAAATATATTGTTACATTATAGGTGAATCAGATACATCCTGTTAGAATACCGCAGGGGATAAAAATACAACAGGTGAATTAACATTGCATGCATGCATACCATATGCAGCCTGATTTATAGTAGAATAAAACGCATGTGATTTTTATAAGCATGTGTAATCAGTTTGAAAGATGCATGCCGACTTCAGTTTTAAAGTAAAAAAGATAACGGAATACGACTAATTGTTGATTTGTTAAGGTTTTATTTCAAGGTTGTGGTAAAAAATTATCAGTAGTGTTGTCAAAATAGAACCGTTTTGACAGTTTTGTAAGTGAAATTGATTTCCATAATTATCGAACACTGGTCTGCATAAATATTACTCTGTACCTCCGTTTAATAACAAGATTAGAAGCTGAAATGGGCTAAAAGTTAAAACAGGTGTGGAACAAATTTCCAACTTTTTTTATCTTGCTGTCAGAACGGGCTATTACTGAATTATGAAAAAAAAAATACATTACTGTTGGTTTTCACTGCCGCAACCAATAAAATACAAATGTTTCGGCAGTTAAAACCCACGGTTACTTTCTGAATGTAGCTTGTAGTAATCGTTTTTGCGACTGCAGGCAGTGCCGACGGCCGCGGTGCCGACATCTAGCGGCGTGCGCAGCGTTCTAATGGACGGGCAACAGCTCAAGTTAGTGGGAGGTCGACATGTTCTAGCCAGATTACTGAGACCGGCCAACCCGCCGCAGTAACACCGGACGGCCCACGTGGAAGCTTGACACTGGTTGTCATGACAACAGTACCTGTTTAACAAGAAAATTGAACGTTATATGTATATATGTTTAGGTACGTTGTTGCTTGGTGGTTCGAAATGGTTTACTGTCGATATTACGGGAAATTTATTAAATAAATTTTATTAGTAACAATTGTAAAGTGTGATTATATGTTTCGGTACAAATATTGCGAGACGGACATCACAATTTGAAAATGAACTATGATGGATTATTCAGAAGCTACAGGTTCACGAAAAAAAGGTCCTTCGAGCCAGACGTAAATATACGCAGACAGTTTTTTCTTTCTTTCTTTGTTTCTGTATTTGTATATATACATCATTTTCTGTGTCAAAGTTCTAACCAGAGATATCTTTATAGTAAATGAATTATTTCACAGTTAAAATGTAAATAATTTGAATTTCATAATTAAATGTTATTTCGATACATGTGATTATTAAAATGGGAAAATATTTTGATTTACTTTATTTGGTTTTGGTGAGCGCTACGTAAGATTAATGATTTATAAGTCAATATATAATAGGTTACATTTTGGTAAATAGAATGTAAATGTAATTAATTTCGGTAAAATTTCCATTTTTTTTTATATTTAAACAATCTTAATATATTTATTATTTAATCTCTTGTTGTTTAGTTCTGGATATCTTAAAATTTATTATATAAATAATCATCACAATAAATAAATTAAATTTGATGAATTAATCAACTGACAAAACTTAATACATTCAGAGAAAACGAAAAACACCAATATGTCAGCATTTAATATATCAATTCGTTTAGCAGGTAGACAATAATTGTTATTGTTCAGTACTATGCGTGCACAATAACATGTGTGTGTTTTATATTTACATGATTTTTACTTGGTCAATTGTCAAGGTATATTCAATATAGTATAATGCGTATCATATAATCAGAACCATTTACCGATCTTTTACGTCATTTGGAATATTGATCCAGAGCAAAACCTTTTTTAACATAGTGTTGCCATCTTAAAATATTGTTATCCTTTTTTACTGATAATTGAAATACCTCGGACAGTAATTATAAAGTAAAAAAGATACCAAACTCTAGTCCATTTATCCTTACCGTTTTCTTATAACAAAAGAAAAATGTCTTATTGGAATGTTTCATTTCTCTTTCCGAAATACGTCCCCACCCCAGTCAATTTAAGGTCGGCAACTGATCGACCACTTGTGATCATGTTCCAGGTGGATCTTTGCTCTGGTATCATATAGTATTAATTTTTTTTGTATAGGTGTATCATCATCAGCCCTTTTATGCCCACTGCTGGACATAGGCCTTTCCCAATGCCTTCCTCAGTAAGCGGTCCTCTGCCTTCCGCATCCAACGACTTCCCGCCGTCCGCACTGTATATACAGTGAAACTTAAGTACCATGATATAGTTACGTAGTCAAAATAATTTGGTTCTAAACTAAAGATAAAACTAACACTCACGCATTCATCTAGTTTCGGCACCGAATAGTTTCGTTTCGTTTTCGGTTCAGGGTGAGTGGGATTAGTATTTTGCGGTCACGGACCGTCTTACTCAGTGGGCTCGAAACTAGTCGGTACCGAAACCGAATGAGTATTTTAGTGTTCGCTGTTTTATCTTTTCTTTATAATAATATCGTACGAAAATTTTAATAGGTTAAACTAAGTTCTGTTTGTTCGAGACGCATTATACAATGTTGATAACACGATAAACTAGGTACAATGTATTTAAATCTACAATTTACTAAGCCTTTTATATATGTTGTTGAATGTCATAAATATACACAGGCTTTACACCATATTGAACACTAAATGGATATCAAGAAGCAAATTCAGTGCCTATAAGTAATTGTTAATTTATCAAGATAATTAGAAGGGATGTTATCAATAAGATTGCCAGTTGTCTTTGTCATGTTAACTGTGGGTTTACACTGTTGGAACATATCTATGATGATATACAATCTTTAAAATTCAATTAATATAACTATTTCGTCACTGGAATATCACTGTTACAGATGTAGTGAGTCATTAGTTCCCTTCGGGTAAACTCGGAACTCTATCGGGATACGATGACACCCGAACTGTCATCGATCGTATTAAATGAGCGACATTAATATGGAACTTTGTTGTTTAATGTCAAATGTCAAATGGCAAAATGTCATTCTCTACGATAGGTTCTGAAGCTATTTGAAACAGTATCGTGCTCTCTCAAATACGAACTTTTCCGAATAATTATGAAGGAAAATCTTTTCTCACTATATCTGTACCTTGTTACTCAAGAAATACTTTGACCATTTACAAAACAATATTATTATGACAGTTTTTTTTTAAGAGAATGAGTGGCTATATATTGTAACCTATAGATGGAATGATTCATACAAGTTTGACGTGATAATTGACAGTCGGTTTTCGAAGTCATTTTGTATTGTAAATGCCAATACTGAGGGAATTTACTCAACGCCTCCTTTATCCCTTATTGCTGTGCTCAGTATAGGAATCTGTAGGTTATTCGTCATATTTCCGCAGTGGTAACCCACGGTATGTTTCAGTGGAAGATACTTGTATAGGAACGGTCGCTAATGGGGAACTTAAAGGTTAATTTGATAATAGTAAAAGATGTTTATTTAAAATAGATGTAATTGAATAGTTTGGTTGCAATATCTAGTTGTAATTCCTAATGTAAGTCAATTAGGTTTGTAGTATATTTTTTGTATAATAAATTTTGTCTATTTGAAATTGACCTCATTTCACCACCTTTGCGTTCTAGAAGCGAACTTACGTCACAAAAGTAATAGTTAATTAACTGAAAAATAAAAACAAAAGTGGGGAGAGTAAAAAAGTTGTCAGTGGGAAAAACATAATTTATTTCTTTGCTTATTATATACATGGATGTCCAGCGTAAAAAATAACCACTCTGCCTTAACATGGGACTATCGACACAAGCTAACATCTAAATACTATCGACTCCCGACACACTGGATTTCGATACCGTGAGCTTTTACTGCCGAACCGTACAAAGTACAGTCTACAGTGTAGTGAGCGGTTTTACTTGACTTTCATCACTCGCAGTGGAAACCGACGGTATAACATCCAATGTTTCCATACAAAACCAGATAAGCAGATCTTTGAATATCTAAAAGAAATATTACCTGGGTACGAGAAGATTACGATAAAATGTTCATTATCTTATCTCTGCCGGTGACTTGATCTCGACGCATTGAACGTCTAAATCTCTAAATGAATACGTTTTTAATTTTTTTTTGTTGATGCTGTACCTTATCTCAATTTTTAATCTGCGTCGTAAAGTGCAATATGATATGAAGTTATATAGAAAAGATATTTCTCAATTGTCTAATACATTTATCACATTTTTCTGACGCCCCTCCCACAATTTTTCACACACTCGATTTTATAGCACTCCATTTTATAAACACAAGTTAGTAAACCGACTATAGTAAAATGCAACATATCAGTCTTAGTTCTATAATATGAAAAGAATAAATACAGATGAAGCTGACTGCATCTCTTTAGATTGAAAATTTAAGGAACATTATGCGATGAACATTCGAGAATAACTTCAAATGCAAACCTATTGTCAATGTAGGAAACTAGTAAATCGCTTGCGGTAAAAGTGAAGCAATCGCCTGATTGCTACGAAAACCTTTTGTTTGGCGGGACTTCATACTCCCGCGCTACGACGCCATCTTGGAATCTGTCGCAGCGTTACGAAACGTGCTTTAGATACACGAATAATTAGAAATGCATAAATAGAATGCGACTTAGAAACGTGTAACATCAAGATCGACTTCAAATTTGAACTTAGCCTATAATAACTACACATATATGTACCACTATGTAGAATTACATACCACAGGGTTTTAGTTAATACTGTCGAGTCGTATATTCAAGTTTTCAGAGATATGATATACTTAGTACGTCAGCTATTTGTCTAATTATTAATAATAAAAATGAAATCAGCAATAGTAAAAATCTAGCAAGCTCATGACCACGCTGTATTAATATATCGTTTGCGCGGTAGCTCGATAATGGATTGAAATAGTTTTATTTTACCCAGCAATGTCAGCCAAATGTCATTTAAAATTTACGAATGTAGATTATAATTTGTAACAAAAATAATTTTAGCAACTTTGGCATTTGACACATAATTATACATCTAAATTACATTCCAATATCTAATGCGATTATAAAATATACTTAACTACACAATATTATATCGTATCTCTGAATATGCAAACCATTTCGCGGACCGTTGCGACGCGGCTCCTACAAACCGTATATTTACAAACAATAGGCACTGAAACATCGAAACCTGATAGATACATAGAACACTCTACGCGGATATGACGGTAATTTGTGATTTCCACACTACGGAATTAGCTGATAAATCATTATACGGTGCTCTGATGCCCAATGTACAACTGAGGTGATGTTGGGATTATGAACTTTGTATCAATTGTACACAAGGCAAATTATTCAACTTGTACTCTCCAAGAAGCTACATGAACAAGCGATGCGGTTTGGGCAGTTCACTCTTCGGCTTCTTCTGGATTTTCAGGCTGCAGAAGATTTGTGTTAGCATCTTGAAGTTCGGCGGTTAACTTCTGAAACAAAGTGGTTGTCTTAAGAGAGATGAAAAAACAATTCTGTTACATACAACTTGGGAAACCCAAAACTTCTACTCTTTGTAACAGATTTAGCTAAACTACGCGTAAATATGTTTCAAACTAGAGCGTTCAAACGAGTTTTGTTGGGAATTCGAGTTTTTGGGAATGTTGTTGATAACATTCGACACCGACGTAACATTATGATTAAGTCCCTACTCAGAAACGGTATCTGTAAACTTTAACCGGTCGCCAGCTTTGCCTTAATTTTAACTCAATTATCTTCCAGAGTTCACATTACTAAGTATTTATAAAGTTCAATTTCAACAAAATTGGTATTGCTAATCTCCAGGGGCGTCGATCACTTCGCGACCCCGCCGATCGTTTGCCTCATTCTCTTACAAGAAAAAAACAAACAAACAAAATTTTTCTTCCTCGATGTCACTTCGATCGAGATAATTATCAAATTATTATAATTATTATTACAAATTACTTCCAATATTTTAGAAACACGTAAAATTCAACAAAAGAGCGTTTACCGAGATTTTTAGATTTGAGTCTATAACAATTCATTCTTACTATTACTACCTAGACAAATAAAATCAAATTTATATAAAAGACACTTACCCCAATCTGTGCGGAAGCCGTGGCCAACCTCTGGCGTCGACGTACGCCCAGTACCACCATTATCAACAAGATCACAGAAGTCAGAGCTGTCACAAGTAACGGCAGCAACAGATTGTCAGTCAATGAGTAACTCTGTAACAAATATATTAAAAATGGGTTTCCATGGACCATATGTATCAAAACTTGTATAAAAACTTGCATAAAAACATATCGTTCTCTATCATAAAATAGATATCACATTAATATGTTTACAGTTCAATGGAAATAAGAAATTATAACAAATCTATGTAAACAGTTCTACCTTTATATATATCAACCAGCAGTGGACTACCTTAGGCCGATGAATACTAAGCAGTAAAGTTTATACATCAATTAAAACACAGGAACATTCCAAAATAAATAGACAACAAAAGGCATTTCTAGGCAGTGAAATTTGTATAGATATATACATAACATATCATTTCTAATTCAACTATAAATACAAGTGCTTCGACAGTTGAACAGTTAATACAGCGTTCTGTAAAAATGTTATCACTGTAAATGAAATAGTCAGCCGTAGCTAATTGATTTCATTGGGATTGATAATCTGCTGACAAAGTTATTACCACACTCAGAGTCGCTAAATAAGGGCCACCCTCAGTCTAGATTTAACAGTTAGCAGTAATCATTACAGAGATATCGCAGAAAGTTCGACAATCGTAAAACGTAGATTGAACGTCAATACATTGGTTATTAAAAAAATGAGAAAATGTCTTTTTGAATGTATAATAAAATTTTACTTTTCATATATATGGAAATTAATTAGCAGTTACACGCTACACACTCATTTGTTTTCGCGACTCGATGACTTTTGATTACACTCGAGTTTTTTTGTAAGCGAGAAAAAAAAACAAAAATGAAAATTAAATAAAATTTTATTACTTTTGAATTATAAATGTACATTTAATTCTGATGATTATTTTCGAGCAACACGTGAATTTCTCGGAAATAATCTTTATTTGAATAATTATGTAGATTTTTCTACGTACTTAAATACGTAGGGTAGATGTAAATTTAAGGTTGCTCGAACAATTTAATATTATTCTGTATACGCACAAAAACGTAGTAATTACAGCCAGATGTGACATTCATTTCTCGTATTTATAAGGTATGTAACAACGTACGCTATTTAGAAATACCCGCATTCCGTGGAGTTTTGTTTTACCGTAATTAATGTACCCACTTTATGCACATAAAACGTGTCATACTCTATGTGACATTTAACTCAATGTTACCATATAAATTTAAAAACAAGTTTCATGATATACTAGCATGTAGTGTTAAGCCAGTATTGATACAGTACTTCAGTGTTGACCTTCGTATAAAAATTATGAAAATGTTTTGATATTAAAGTATTGTGTATTAGTATGACAAATAAAAAAAATCCAAATTATTATTTCAAACAATTAATTCAGTATTTATGCAAACACGAAGCGAAATAACTGAATTTAAGCAGAAGGTAATAATCAATTCTTAATATAATTGAGAGAAAATAAAGAGTAAAACCAAGATAAACTTCTATTCAATAAGTATATTATAAAACATGATCCCAAGCTTCAATGATTAAAACGTAACAGGATTTAATATATTAGATTTAATCTCAACGACAGGATGTGTTGGCAATAAGACGGAATCGGTGCAATTCGTTCCAGCTCAGTACAGGCTTGTTACATAATGACAACACGATCGGTACAAATATAATAGTAAATTAATGATGTATAGGAGTTAAAACTAATTAAACACTCATAAATCATAAAGCTGGATTGCAAACAGATGTAATATTACTTGTTATATAAGTAAAGCGCTTACCCTCCATTGGAAGTAAGACGAAGGGTCGACGAATGGCCACCGCGCTCCATACCAGGTGCCTCTCGCTTTAGACACAGTCACTTCATCAGAGTCGACGGACAATCCCTGCTCCCCCTTCAATGTAGACAGCGAGAACACGTCGTCGATTTCCAAAGATTGCTCGTCTTCAAGTATTGGCAATATCGTCGTTGAATCTATTGTTAGTGGCGAAGGCGTGGACGTCGCCCTGGTGGTAATTAACACATCATCCCCTTTCATGTTACTTACTGTATCCGGAGTAGCAAGTGACTGCGAATAATACTTAAATATGCTTCGGACGGTCATGGGCTCCGGAGTAACTGTGGGTCTTATTATGATGTCTTTCTCCCAGGGTTTCACAGACATGTAGTTATCTAGCAACCGCACGCTGCCAGGCGGAGTACTGGTTAAGGGGATCTCCTCTATATTTTGAGTCGGCGCAGGCCGCAGCGTTGTTGCAGGTGTCAGTCCCTTCCAGGACCTCAAAGCGGGCATCGTCCACGGCGGAGTCGTCCCACGATCACGGTTAACAGTTGTGGGAACAGTAGTAGGAGATGACACAGAGGATTGAGTGGTGACGTCAAGTTTGGTGTTTGCCGTTGTTATGAATTCTGGCAAGAATTTGAGTTCCTTTTTCCTAGATTTAACAATCTCCCGGCCAGTTGGAGCCATTGGAGCGGACGTGCCGGTATTCTGATGATGTTGCAATTTTTTCCGGCCATTCTTGCTATCCATCGACGTGTAGACAACAACCAACACCATACCTATCGTCATGACAATTCCGAAAGTCACCAGTAAAACATATTCCAAAGCAGATCTCTTCCGGCTGCGGCGGATGTAAACGGAGGGGCTGTAGTCGCGCCCCTTGCCCTTGAGGCCGCTGTTGCTCAACATTTCCTCTGTCTGCGGCAGGATAGTGTACTGCAGACTGTTCTCACCATGTCTCACCGTCTTGTACATGATAACTTTGCAATGGCTAGAAAAGAAACACTACGAGACGCTACGTTTTAGCGTTTGGTTTTCTCACATGCTCGATTGAAGTGGCAGGCGATGGCAATGCGTTGTGACCGTGTCGGGTGATCGCGGTACATGAATGTTGGGCCGGGTCAGTGCGTGCCGGCGGCGGCGGGTGCTCGCTTTGTGCAGCGCCGATTCCACGAGCCGGCTCAGTGGGGTCGGCGCGGCGCATGCGTCACAACATCGAGCGGCGCTCCCCTTCTGCCTTACGTCGCATCTTCTTCAATTCCAGCTTTGAGGTTATAAGTAAGCCGGCTAAAACAAATTACCTTTGGCAAAACATAACAATACAACAATGTTAAACGCAAAGAAAATACTTGCAACAATCAAAATTGCATATGAACATTGCATGTATGAACAATATTATTAACAAAATGGATTTAGAGTATGGATATAGATCTAAAGTCACCAACAGTGAAATTTGCGGAAAAAAAATCCGTGTCAGAAATGATTGACTATGTTTAATATAGCAGCTTGAATTCGTGGCTAGGTGAATAACCTCGGTTCATGCAAGTACATCTTAACATAATGCTATAAAAGGGCGTCTGATGCTTGCATTAATTACATCCGCGAGAGCGAGGGAACCTGCGGTAGTCTCAGGAAAAGGGACGAACCCTCTGTAGATCTTTTAAATATGAACGTCATAATTTACTTATATGGGTATCGAAAATTAGTACATTTTCCTAGTGCTAGCTGAACTGACTCTCCAGAGAGCGGCAGTAAAATATAGATTTGAACATTTAATAAATGAGTTATATTGAGCGCTGTTATACTAAAGTTGGAGCCTAGTTTTACAAATAATTCATCCTTGTCTTCGTCTGTATGAAATTCCAAGGCCAACTACTTTAAAGTAATTAAAAAAAAAAGTATCAAGATTTTTTATTGCCGGGTAATTTACGAATAACTACTGGAAAACCCTAGGCGTTAAAATTTATTTTAATTGACAAAACACTAACAAGATCCACAGAAGTTTTCTTGTTAGTATTCTTCTATGAATGTTAATTTTTTTCGACCTTATTTATTCTATAAGTAAAGAAAATGCTTTCATGATAATTAATCAAATATTTTCCCTCAACAAAAATTGAAAATATAAAATGCCTTCACATTTCAAGGCTTAATTATAAGTCTCGAGAAAAATGAGTGTAGGTTCGCCATGCTTTTGGACTTTTTATATAATATTTTTGAAAATATTAATTCAAACAAATCTATAATAAGAAGTTAAGTTTTTTCTATGACATTTCACAACACGTCCATGTAATTTGGTTTAGTCGTAAATTTCTTGAACGGATATAAGAGTCTGTTATTCTTTAATTATATATTTGCACTAGCTGACCCGGCGAACTCTGTTTCGCCTTTAAGCCAATAAATAAACAGATTTTTGAATTTATTAGGAAATACAAAAAAAAAACATTTTCCCCTCAGAAAAAACGCTCGTATGGGAAATGGAAAAGGGCTATTCTTAAGGCTTTCACGGGAGTTTTTCTAACTTTTCTCACCTTTTAAACCCTACCTAGACCTTCACGAACATTCCAAGACCAAGATAAGATGAATACGTTCAGCCGTTCTAGAGTTTTAACGAAACTAACGAACAGCAATTTATTTTTATGTATATAAAATATTAAGACCATTTCATTGACGTAGGAGACTAACATTTGTCATTAGTTAATGCACTTAACGAGACACAATTTTTTTTTTATTTAATAAAATCAACCACTAAATGTTACCATTATTACTCAATTTCTACACGTGTTTGAAATAGTTTATCATTTAATCGATTTGGACTTCGATCTTGACGACAGGAACCGTACACGACAATGTTCGTTCTTCGGAGGACCCTATTATCTTAGATTAATTGAATACATCGAAATTCATATTTAAGTTAAAAACTTCTAAACCTATTTCATTATTACAGATGTTACCCCAAGACGGTGCCTCGTATAAGCCTAGTTACATTAAAAGCGTGTTCAAAGATCAAACAACGAAACACCCTAAAATAAGAGCTCCGTAGTTTACGAATAATTGCCAAGACCTTCAAATTACATAACTCGTGAAACTTATTAAAGAAGACAGGTCCGCCGCGGGCAATTCTAATCATTGTTAGAATAATAAAAAAAAATGAACAAGCGAGCATATTAACGAGTTTTAGACGTCCGGTCAAACTGCGAGAACACCATACGAATACTAATTCACTCGACCTTGGACAGAATCACGTTTCCTTTCGAAATGGGTCCGTGAATGCGATATTTTTAGAATAAAAGTAAAAAAGCATCACGACGGAGCAAAATAAAAGGGTTGGGCGAACGAATCGTTCCACTTTTTGTTGGTCGACAACCATCTTTTTCTACTTTTGATGGAGCGTCTTCGTTTTAAACTAAAATCATCTTTTGCCCGTCGTGGCTCGGACGCTTAAATACATTCTATTTACGATGCAGACGTATCTCCGAACGCCTTAGCGAGCTAATAATAAAATATTGGAAGGTGCCATTAGCGCCGTTAATGTGAAATCAATCTTACGACGAAAAATTTAAATAAAAAAAATTTAATTGTATACGATCGCACTTATCATTTAAAAGTTTTTTTTGTTCACAATTTTTAACAATACTCTGTGACTAATAGGTTTTTGTAATGTTTTTTGTACGTGAGTATAAAATTATTAAATGTAAACAATTTACAACAAACGTTCGTAACAAAGATCAAATAGTGGATTATAAACATAACCTATTTTAATTTGTTTTCATATCTGTATCGTTAAACCATTTTAAATTGAATTTGTACAACTGGACGTGTTTAATGTTGGCACTCACGGGCAATCACGCTCAGAAATGTCACTCATTAATTGTTCAATAAATATGATATGCTGTTGAATATTACATCGTAGTCCGCGGTGCGTCAGCGCCAGGGCTCTCCTGGTCGTAGTACAATGACATCTACAGAAGCATCTATTTTCGTTTGGTCCTGGATGTCGGCCAACGCCGCGGGCATCGCGTAAATAAACGCACACGACAAACGCGTTCGCGCGCCCGCGCACTCAACTTCTGTTTTTGATGCGCAACGGACCGACGCGGGGAGGGTTGCTATGGTCACTTCTAGTGTATATTCGTATGAATATTTCATATACAACATGCCTCATAGATATACTGTGGTCTTTAAAAATTTTCTATTCTACATCTCATCATCAGGTGAAATCGTGGTTGCTAGCTGGTTTACTTATTTTTTTTAAATGTCATTTAGTAAAGTATGCAGCAGTCATCTGTACGATTCAATATGTTTAATACATCTGATACCTTCAAGTAGCGTTAATTTCTACAATTTTTTTTTGTAGCTTTGTGGAATTGGTATGAATACATTGGTGGTAAATCACAGCGTGTTTTTTAATGTTTAAAATTAGAGATCAAATGAATGTTAAAATTTGACAAATTAGTTTATAAACTATGACTGTTCAGTTATCCAGTCGTATGGGCGTATTTTATTTTTATTACCAAGTACGATGGCGCCATGCGGAAATCGTCGATATGATTCACCACGTTTTTGTTGCGAACTAGTTAACACTATAATAATGTTGACTAATTTTTCGTAGTTTTTCGTTTGATTACTCATTATTATATTACATGTATAAAGCTCTGGCTCGCCGTATATTCTCTTACTAAAGTGTATAATTTGATTTCGCGTTTTCCGACCCCTCAAAAATAAATACTTAATGCCCGCCTGATGAAGCCTGTCTAAATTATTCATTAACAAGTATATATGATATTGGTTTGGATTTGTAACTACGAAAACTAAGAGGTAAAGCTGTTATATTTTTGTCAAAAATAAAACTAGTTAATAGTAAAATGATTCCACAAATTCATACAGATATGGATGTTTGATTTATTATGTGTTAGTCGAGTAGATGTTACATACTTCAATCTAGTATTATTTATTTCCGAAAGTAATGCAATGAACATTTCATAAACAAACAATGATTCATGTAAATGTTAAAATATATAATAAAAGAGTTATTTCCAACGATCGTACACTATTTAGAATTCGGTCGAGTTATTTTCAACTGAGAATAAATAATGTGTTTGCGTGCCGCACTCGAAATAACTACGAGCGCTTTCGTATCGAATCAAAATCGATTACGTTGCGATTTATAATATTATTTACTTTTTCGAATGTGATACTCGGCCGACCAAATTCATATAGGAGCCAAAAACCAAGAATGAAGAAAAATAAAAAGTTTTGCATAAAAAACAAAGGTACTGTTAAATGCGTTGTAAGATAACTGGAAGATTGAAGAAACCAATTTCCATTGTTATACTAAAAACTTAGGTGGTTTTCATAATTGGCACAACCCTAAGACATTTTCTTATCTCTAAAACAAATGAAGATCTGAGTTAGCAGACTGTCTTTTTAAAATTGCCCCTGGTTTTTTCCCCGGTTTGTAACTCTGACGGATGGAATGCACTTGCATTTTTCTCGGGAAATCTATTTCGGGTAATTGGCAAAAATATTGAAAAATTTAAAATAACCTTGTCTGTTTACACCGCATCCTGTCATTGACGCTTTACGACTTAGCCTAAACAAACATTTGGGAGGGACACGTGTTGCGAGTTAAAATAGCCGAGCCAGTGCTCGGACGGACGGACTGTCTATTGTTATGAAAGTCCCATTTACTGCCAATTGCTGGTGAAATATTATTCTTTCCATCAATAATAAAAAAAAAAACTGGAGACTATAACTTACTACCTGCTGCGTTGTAAATGACTTGAAAGTTCGTTTTTTTTTGTTAATATTTTTTACAAGGACCATTCGTAAACTGTAGCCAACTCTCGACGCACCCTCGGGAATAGATAAGACCTTATGCGTTATCTTATCATTGAGTCGATTCCTTAAAGTTGAGATATTATGACTAGTTTTTATCATGTGTAACTCTTTTAGAATTTCCCCGTATCGGTAATGATAAGTAAGCGATGGTCGTTCTTAATGTTGATAAATGTTCATCAATGGTCATTTTAAATGAACACTCTCAATAACATCTGCAGGTGCAGTGCATTAAGAAAGTAGTCTCGTATTTTGTCCAATAACTGATGTAAACAGATGGTCCAACAGGATTGTTTGCTAGTTGAAAATGTGTCTTCTCCTTACTTGCATTCAAATTTCAAAGGCCTCTGTGTTTCGTAATTTGTTATGCAATTTCTCTTGTCTATGATTCGCAATGTCGAGGTCTTCAGTTGGGTGTATAGGTCATGACACAATGCTGCACCTAACAATACTATTTGGATAATGTTAGAGCATTGAATGTGGTGGTTGTGCGCGAGGGCGCGGGATCGACGGCCGCTCGTGACCGTGGCTGGCCCAATGCCACCTATCCGCCACACGCTGGCCTGGCCGCTTGCCAACCGATCGCCGACCGATGCCTTCCGCGTCGTTGACGATTTGTTACCGAATTATTCACTATTGTTCCTTTTATTCACATATGTACTGTTGAATCTGTCTTAATTTTATCAATTCACCTGCAAACAGATTTAAACTGACTTCGGTACCGTTTAGGGTTATTAATGACATTAACCTTAAAAGCTTCAAGATTGTGTATCGAATAAAATGTATAATACCATCTTGATTGTATTAAAAAAAATGAAATTTCTAAACATATACTAGTCGTATAAGATTTATATATATGTTGGTACTTTGTTCAAGTATATACTTATATAAGTCTATACTTAGCTACAGTTCTGAGGATGTTAGTCATCAGTTTAGATTACAAAGACAAGGTATCCATTCGTCGTGCGAGTACAAAAGGGAGTTTACATTAGGAGTGAGCCGATACATCACCTGCGACGCATTAATAGACGAGTAATTGAAAGTTACGGCCGCGATTGTTGCCATTGGCATAGGTCCAGGGCGTTGACCGATCTCCTACGTCGCTACATTACACTACATACAAAAATACTATCTTAGTGCTTCTGGCTACATGCTAATTTATGATTTATATAGAAAGCAACAAGTTTCAAAATCAGTTAATCGCTATAACCATTAGTAAATGTTGAACAGTGATATGGTTTTAGGAAATTCGCATAAGATAATTAAGGTTTCCTTAAACAAGAGATAAATGTCGTCTAATGTGTATTATCTTTCCTTCTATTTGTTAGTTAAATGCGAGTCTAATTGGGTTGATTTATAGCGTTATGTACGGGTGCATTGCACTTCGCCAATCTATTCTTGAACGCACTTGGTGCGTAGTTTTTAGCACCTGTCTTTTTAAAACTGGTAAGTGCACTGTGTCGTGTAAGTGGTTCCAGGAACTTTATGCTAAGTGCATGTGTTTAACTTATTCGGTATAATAGTTTAGCATAGAAGTAATATAAATAATGTAACTACAAGTACAACAGTAATTTTTTTTTAATCTGTTCAAATAAACTATCGGCCGATAAAAATGTTTATCTGTGAAGCTCTTAAAATCTGAAAACAAAGCAAAATTTTTTCAGTCATTCTTTAACACCTATTCGAAAACTCTATACATATCATATATACTTAGGTATTTACTTTTCTTAAGCCTATGTCGCGGATCCTAGTGTCTAAAGTAGGTCTGATCTAAGAGACACTTTTGAGGCGTCTGCGGTTTGAGACAATTGTCTTCAGAGACAAAGGATTTTTCTCAGAGACGTCGGCTGGGTACGTAGTTGGTTGCTATTCTTCTATTCATAAGCAGACGTTTTTAGTCGAGAAAGTCTGAAGGCAAACAAGTGAAAAATGTTTCATTTTTATAAGTATACCGATGTTGAATGTAAATTTTAGTCCCAATGTTAAAATTTTAGTTTTTGTATTCATATAAAGTAATTATTTTAGAATTTATTTATTGTATATAAGTTACAATTTGCTGTCATCAAATTGATTGCGTTTTTAACTTAATTTTTTATAATATATACAGAATATTTTACATTTTTATTTTCTGAATAAAAAGGTTTTCATGTTTTATAAAATGTTTCGAACAGGCATTTAATAGATTGACAACAAATTAAAGGATGGCTCAGGTTAAGCAAATTTTTTATTTGCTTAATCTGAACTGTTTTTTTTGTATACTGAAGGCGGAAGACCGCATACTGTGGAAGGCATTGGTAAAGACCTATGTCCAACTGTTTATTACTTTTTCTTCTATATTTTAATTTCTGTAACCTATGTTATCTAGACATTTGGTTACACGTACTTCACACTTTTGGTAAGGAAGTCTCGCCGTCGTTGAATGAAAGATTTCTGTCGTAAAGTCTTTGTTATCGACATCGACTACGTTACGTCTTATACGAAAGTTTGTGGCCTTTGAAAGCGAACGTTGGGCAACTCGGAGTCGTAAAGAGCGCCCCGTTTTGGGCGACTGCCAGGAGATGAATCAAAATATTCTACCTTGGACATGACTTTGTTCGTTATGACTTCTCAAAGTCGTATTTTAAAATTACATTCTAGACGCTCACGAAAGTTTTTAGTGGGAACTTCCAAGAACGTCGTCTTAATTCGTCGCTCACATTTGTCAAATAGTTTCGTAGAAAACGACGTGATTACGCACACACACGGGCAGCGTATGTTGATTACGATAAGAAAACGAAACTTAAAGTTTTAGAGATGTAAGCTTTTGTTTGTAGAAACTCCTAGATAGTATTCTCTACAAGTACTGCGTTGTATCAGATTCAAGTAAACACGCTCACTAGTCGGATGCGGTGTAAATGTGCGAGCTTTCGGTCATTACGAGCTTGTTGTTTTACTATTATTATTAAGAGCGACGCGTAATATGCATGGCGAGATAAAGCTGCGTCCCATATGTGCTCCTGCGCAGTTCCCACGCCTCCCAGCCCCGCGCCGCACCCGCTACACGCACCATGTGGCATCGACCAGTCTCATGTGAGCCATTTATCTTCCCTATCTATCAAATTTTCCAATAGATGAGTTGTAAAGTATATGAGCGAAGGGTTCTGTGTTAACTGGTACATCTTTACCTCCCGGGACTTCGTCTTGCAAGTTCTCGCCTAGGGCTTCAGTGCGACGACTAATTGATTGATGCGTAATTGATTAATGAAATATTAAAAGTCACTTAAGACGCGCTACAGTAATGCAGTTGCTTGATAGCGACGTTGCTGGAGGTTGATGAATATGCGTCTGTAAGCTATTTTTATTATAATGAGAAAAATCCTTCTTCAATATTTTTCCTATTTTTCGTAGCACTCTGTCATTATATTAACTACGTCGTCTGTTCGCCTGACGCGCTTTGTGTTGTCCTTTTGGAGTTTTCTCTCAGGACATGTCCATTTCATCACTACTTTTAAGTATCTTTCATCAGCGTGTGTCGTCATCGTTTCTATGTTAGTCGCTGCACGTGTTAGTACTATTTTAGTTATACGTTAGGTGGATGGTATATTTAGTGTCTTGCTTCATGATGTATTGTTGAGGGATTACACGTTACAGCGTCACGTCGTGATAAGAAGATAAACATTGTTGATGCTCCGAGCATCGACCCGCTTCAAAGGTGATGTGTTTATCGTATGTCATATACTAAATATTTGCTGTCTTACAGTTCACTAATATACTATGTTTATATTTTTGGTCTACTAAACGTATTATATAATCAACACAATGTAACAATGTTTTTTCGTCCAAGTATGACCTCGAGGCCTTCAAGAGTAGAGTGAATAGGCATTTACTGAACTAGCGCGTACCATCTATCGACTACATCACCACCTAACTTCAGGTGGAATACCGGTCAAGCATTACCTTATTCATCCTGCAAAAAAATCTTTGCAGTCATAGTCGCATAATACACAGATATGAAAGATGATTGAAAAGTTCAATAGATAGGTTTTGTCTATTAATAGAGACTGTGGTTAGCAACCTATTCCATTGGAAGTAATTGTTAAATCATTATATTTAAAGCTTTACGTTAATGGACTCTTATATAAAGAGACTAGTGTTGCAGAATATCCGGTGACACAGATGATCACGCTATCCTTTAGTAAAAAACGTTATTTTTATTAAAAAAAAAAAATCAGTGCATTGTCCGTAAGTGATTGAATATTCCTTGATAGGATGGTTATGCAGGTGTCGTTTATAAGCAAAAAAATTTACCCTCGCGGGGTAGACACCGACTTGTACGGTTTCGTTCGGATTTACGTCCCCCGCACCTGCACCTAT
>JAODUI010000006.1:3567203-3578236 GCA_027563995.1 Papilio gigon | reverse complement strand
AAAAAATTTACCCTCGCGGGGTAGACACCGACTTGTACGGTTTCGTTCGGATTTACGTCCCCCGCACCTGCACCTATTTGCAAAATGACACGCCATATTTTTTTGTGTCTGCAATATTAGTTCGTCAACGATTTAAAGAAGGGTTGTTTTTGAAATTCCTACACTTAAAGGAACTTCGATTGTTCGAAAAAAATTAATTTAGTTTTATAATGAAATTTTCGCTTGAACAATAAAATTAGATTCCTAATGAAAAAGATATCGTAAGATATAATAAATTTAAATGCTGAACTTTATAGAAATCTACAGACTGTATAATTCACTTTTATCGTGAAGTACAGAAGAAACATTGGTGTTTATAACTAAAAAAAAAACAATTTAAGTTGTAAAGGACGTTTCAATGACTTGAATCGTTTTATCTCGTAATAATGTAATTATGGTAACATTAAATGTTATGAGGACTAGCAACTTATCCCAAACATTCTTCTCGGAACCTTAAGATCGACTTTAACACTGGAAAAATTTTTAACACACAGCTGTTAGGGAGTCATTAACAGTTATGACTTTAATCAAAAGCTACTTGAAATTGTGCCACAGTTCAAACCTTAGTGATAATGTTCACAACTTCATTAAGTCATTTTATCTTTTTTTTTCTTGTATAAACATATTAGTAGATTTTAGTTGATTTACTAATATTTCTTGTAACCATTCGTACTAAGCTTGAGCTTGTGGGATATGGTTCACGACAATAGTCGTATGGTGGGATTCGAACCCACGACCGCCAGGTCGGTAGTCCGTACCCTTAACCATTAGGCTACTGGCTCTTCAAATTTGTTTGTTCTTTCGTTCGTTTTATTGGAGGGGAAAAGATCAAACTGAATATGTACATGTTTTTTACTTGCAGACCCGCTAACATTAATGTTTAGCTCATAAGAGCATAAAATTCATATTTGACTGTCATACTGTCAACTGTCAACTGTCAACTGTCAACTATCATAAAATCATTGGTAGGTTTGTTTCATAGTGTTGAACAGAAATGCACTTGTAAAATACAATTAGTAAAATTGAATTGTCTATATGTGATTTCGAAAAAAAAAATCATATTACACCAAGATACATTTGCATTGCTTGACACAAAAAAAAAAACAGTTTTTAAATTATGAATACAAAAAATTTCCTTGCATTATTGTTATAAATTTACTTTATAGCGAGTTGCCTGCATGCTAGAATGCACATAAGTCAGTAAGGAGACGCTGTTATTGTCCACGCGTTGCACGTGATTTTTAATTTCAAAACATCGAATGTAAGAATCGGAATCTTAAACTCGATTAACAGATCGAAATCGATTAAAAAAAGATCATTTTTCTTAATGTCATTATAAAATAACTTATGTATATTATTTTTTTTTGTGTGCGAGGTTATTTCGGTGTGCATGATTGGGCCGATACTCCGCTCCCGCTCAAAGAATAGTGACACATGACCTCGCACAACCTGCACTTGTAACTTGACTTATACAATTCTAGGGATGGGATATAACAAATATGAGATATCGATAATTTATTTTAATCATTCAAACTAGATATCTCTTATCTCTTACGGTGAAGGAAAACATCGTGATGCAACCTGCACGTATCGGCGAAGAAATTCAAAGATATGTGTGATGTCAACCAACACGCACTGGACCAGCGTGGTTGACTATGGCCTAGTCACCTCTAATAACAGGGTAGGCTCTGAGCCCCTTGGTGGGGACGTATAGTGAGCTGATGATGATGATGATGATCCAAACTAGATATAAAACGGCTAACACGTATTCATCCGGTGTCGGCACCGACTAGTTTCGAGTTCATAGAGGGTTCTTCTTCAGGTCTCATAGGAGTTTCTTATGTAATTATATAATTATGATATAAATGAGATTAATTTTTAAATCAATAACACTACTAGTATAATTTCTTTTTACGTAGTATCCATTCGAATTAAACTGACATTTCCGAACACAGATATACAATGCTTTCTTGATTGCACTAAATGGATTGAAACGCGTTGATATTTAACAAAAGCTAACATCTCAATGCACTTATAAAGCCGAAAATAATGAAGTGCATTTTAATGTCGTACAAAATTAACAACTTACTAAAACAATTCACATGTATGTTGGAACTAAAAATAAAATGGCTAATATTCACGTATTCATCCGGTGTCGGTACCGACTAGTTTAATATCTATTGCGGACTCTTTTTCAGGGTGAGTGGAATTGGTACCATTACGCGTTTGCGAACAGTCTCTTACTAAGTTTAGTTTTTGCATGTCTCACGAAAGTTTATACAAATATGTTTAGATATTTTAATATCTATTATTTTACATTTATATAGCTGTTTTACAACCTTTATATAATGTAACATCTTAATTGATATTTACGAGTTAATATCGACATGTGAAATAAATAAACTTGTTACGTGACCCATCACTAAACTTTTTTGTTTTAAGTGAGTAGGGTCTTTGGGGCGAACAAAAAAAAGGTAGCTTTAGTGACAAGGAAAAAATTTCGAGTCCCCTTAAAACTGATTCGAAATATTTTTGTGTTATTTAATTTCTCGCCCTTTTGAGGACTTTCTAATGGCCCATAAACATCCTCGACTGTCTCCAATAATTAACCGATTGGTTGTCAGTTTTTTTTTTATTTACTAACGAACGTCATAGCTTTTAAGACCTCGCGAAATTGGATAAACGAAACCAAACTTTTTGTAATTAGATACATTGTGTAGAAATATGATTCTAATGTAAAAGGAACTTTAAAAAATATACACATGATCATAATTGATGCTAAAGGATTGGTCACCGCTTAGTAACTGTAACAAAAACAAATAGAAACAAACCAGCTTTGAAAAGTTTATCTTTAAAAATCACATGATCTTTTGGTGACTGAATTATTTTAATTTTAATTATTGCTTCATCATCATCATCATCATCATTGTCAGACTAATGTTGTCCACTTAACAACTTCATCCACTAAATGCGGACGGCACAGGACCAGTGATCGTGGCAATCGATGGCGGAGACCTACGTTCTATTGTTTAAATGTATAAAAATATTAAGTATATTGTAAAAGTCAGTAACAAGTAAAATCGTTGTTATTAGTAACTCGATCACGTAGATATAAAATTTACATGCGGATCTCTTTGATGACATTCGTACGTGTTTTGGCTGAGGCACAATACTTCAGGGCGCCTGCAATTTGCCAACTACAAGGAAGCTAGTATGGGGGAAAAGGTACTCGTATTATGTGACGCAATCTCTTGGCCTAAGGACCTATGGAACACGCAATATGTTTCATTATGTAACCAATCTTTACCCCATAATCTTTGACCATTTCAAAGACTATGATGTATTTAGCAAGATTTGTCACAAGTTATAAAAAAGGTATCGTGTCAATAATTACAGTATACACATAATTATGTTTAGGTATGGAATTTGGTCGGAAACAAAATTATTGTACGCAATAACGAATTCGAAATAATTCTATTGAGAGCTTTCGTTAAATGCAATGTACTTTATTCATTTAGTTAACAAATGAGAGCTGAATATCGTTAATTCACATTGTAGCATTAGTTTTTTTCCGAGAATTTTATAATATATTAAACAATCTAGTCTTCGCGACTGTATCCTTACATATGTAGTCAATTTCAGGGACATCCATTTAGCTGTTGCGGAGAGACGTTATAAACTTCTATGCGTCTAATGTTTTGGATTCACAATATTAGTAAACCCATCTTATAATCTCAGTGGTTATGGTTTGATATCGGTCGAACACGGCGCGACGGTCTATGATAACCTTCGATAAAACAAAGCGTCCACCGGCCGGGAGCGAGGTCGTCACGTACTGCCTATATTTTCATAAAATAAACTTCCTTTTAAAGTAATTCATGACTGAAATATTTAAGTTAAGCTAGCTTATAAATTTAATCTTGAGACAACTATGTAAAAACCTTGAACTGTTCATATAAGATAATGATTTGGTTCAATCCTTTTATAAAAAAAATCTCGAACGTTTAATTCAATAGAACACTGTATTGCTCGTAGCAGTTTTTTTTCTTTTTTTTTTTGTAAAAATATTAGTAGATTTTTTTGTTAATTTACTAATATTTCTTTTACCACTCCAAGTGAGCTGTAGCCTTGTGCTATGATGCCGTGCATATGGTCCACGACAACAGTCGAATGGCAGGATTGGAACTCTCGACCACGTGATCGGAAATCCGTACTGAACCTGTTGGCTATTGGCGCTTGATAATAAATTACTTCAAATGGGCTTGTTGAGTGTGGGTCTCATATGATACAGTTTTCGAATTTATAGCTTACTAAGATCGCTTGTGACTACGACAGAATGTTGGCGATTCTATGCGTTCTTCCCAGTGTAATGTCTATCCATCCATCCATCCAAACTTGCATTATTAAGAAGTAAATTATGTGATGCATAATTAGTTTTCGTCAATAACGTATTTAATGTACTTATCTCTTGTTAGAGAAAGCGTGTGTCGTAGAAGAGCTTTTAAGTTCTTAATCAGATATATAATGCTCTGATTTAAGTGTTGCATTCATTATTTCATGAAATAATAAGTAATAGTATAAAAAAAATTTCCGCGTACAAACATATAAGCGAACATTTGAAGGCTTACGAGTGGCAGTAGTCACGTTGCGATTTTATCAATTCCCGTTTGTTATGACTTGTAAAAATATATTTCTCGTCTACCGGAATATACGAAATATTCCTTTGTTTTATTTCGAAGAAGCATAGGTCGAGAGAGGCATGTAAAACGGCCGCTAACAACTTTTTGTCACAACCAACCTCTTTGAAAACAAATGTGTCCTCTCCATTGTTTTCAAATCTTTGTTGGAATTGTTAAACTGATGTTATTCTCTTGAACGCACTTTAAACATGTGAATATTTAATGAAATTTTAACGTTATTTTAGTGTATTTAAGAATATTAACTATCATGTTTATGGCGAAAACAAAGATTCGTATTGGGTCGGTCTGGAACGTCTCGATGTTTGTAAAAATGTCTTTCATAATTATTATAAAAAATGAAATTAAGTTGAAGTGAGTACCAAAGAGATCGCTGACCTCTTTTGTACTTGACTTGTAGTAAACACTATATAAGGATGATTTTTCTAGCAGCCGGAACTTGATTTACTTTATAAAAAAATATTTTTCTTGTTTTGTACAGACTGACGTAGACATTAATAAATATTTATTAACTTTGTATCCTTGTATAAATGCATTTATAGTTTTATATTATTTATCAAGTACTGGGATGTAAATTTTATGTGTGTTAATTGACTTAACGTTGTAACAACGACAACACGGAGCTTCCTTGTTCGTTATAAATATTAATAATCGATGTGAGATACGTCTGTCTCACGACGCAGCCGCTGCGGGAATATAAATGTCGCATGACGAGACGCAGCCTTCCAGGACGTATGCACTTTCATAGTTCGCCAGACGACGCGGTAGTGATGTGTCCATGTCAATGTCCATACACTTGTAAAAAATCTGCCAATTCCGTTGTACTCTGTGAAACTACATTGATAAACTGGTACATTGATCACATTATAACATTGGTACAAGAGTAGTTGTGACTCGCGGTTATAAGTTAACAATACTGAACGATTACGATCTACAGTTAAATTTGTGTTATTATTGTTTCTAGATATATTTCAATTACAGTTACATACTGATGGCTATTGATACTTCTTATGTTACTAAAAAATCTTTTAAATACATTTTCGAATAATTTAAAACATAAACAAAAGAAAGTCGAAATAAAAGTGTACTGGAGAAATAATATCAAGACTAAGGCTAGTGTGGTCCAAGCAGACCTCTCTACAAAGGCATTCCTGCTAAATCATGCAAAGCTTAACTTATTCGGAGTGATTGAACTTTATTACCATTATCGATATCATCGACATGGCGTACATTAGCATAGCGCGTCCCTGTCGACTTACGACGCAGGTCACGCACTTCCCTAAACGCGTCTCTTCGCATTGTCCCAGCTCTGAACTCTAAGGAATAGGGTCCTTTGTACTTTCTGTATGTCTGTTTCGGATGACACCGTCTTGTAAGAATTGGTATGCGTACTGCCCTGTCTGTTACCTCCTTTGTTTCTGGACGTAACATGTGTATAATTATAAAATATAGTTAGTCGCTTTTTTTTTTACAATTTTTAAGAATATTATTGAAGTTGATTTTAATCATATTTGACCGCATAAATAATTATAGTTCGTGCCATTTTAAAATGTATAAATACATGTGTAAAATCGACATTACGTAATTATAAATATGTTTTTATAAGAGAACGAGATTACGAGGTTCACATTGATGCATACAGATAACTGCTACAACAGAAGAACCATAAATGCGCTGCCGGCCTTTGAGAAAAAGACACATTTCTTGAATAACCCTAAGTTTTCTCGCAATCAAATGAAAAATCGTTTTAAATACTGCACTATTGTTATGTTATATTTTCAACATGTATAATTTTCAATATGTATAATTTTCAACTTTTTGTAACAACTGTAAATTGAATTCCATCACTTGAATGTGTACAAAAGTCACAAAGGTGTAAAAAAAAAAACTTGTACAGTAAGTAAATGTTTGTTTTGATGTATTGTGTATAACAGTATATTTAACGGGAAAAACGAAAATGTCATCTTCCATCATTCAAATTTTTGGAGCAAAGTATTTAAACAATAAATAATTAAATATCTCGGTGACGTGAATGTGGACATGTCTACGGGTTTAAATTTATTTTGTAAATGTCGGTGATTGTACGTCGCGTAAATTTTCTGTGAACGAGGCTTTATTTTATCTGTGGTATTTAAGACAATATTTACGAGCGCTAAATGAAAACTGTACATTATTACGTGTTGCAATAACAAAGAAACAAAGGACTTTGTTTAATGAATTGTATAAGCTTACTGTTAAACGTGTTTACAACAAGAATAATACAAAAATAGTTAATACCTTAGGTCTTTACATACGAACGACCTTTTTCTCTTGGATTTATTTAATTCCAATAGTGACTGGAACATAACTTCTTTGCAGCGTTTTTTATTATTGTACGGATATTTAAAAAAAACATTAACAAGGATAGACTGAAGCGCCGGTGGCGCAGTTGTTAAGCCCTTGGCCGGAATGGACCGTACTTGACATTGTTCAGGTTTGATCCCCGCCATATACAAATATGTATTTCGAATTTCGTATATTGACGTTCTTACGCTGAAGGAAAACATCACGAAGCAACCAGCACATATCGGCGAAGAAATTCAAAGATATGTGTGGCGTCACCCAACCAAAGTGGTTGACTATTATCTAGTCACCCTAATAACAGACTAGGCTCCGAGCCCCTCAGTGGATACGTATAGTGAGCTGATGATATTGATGAATAAGGATAAAATCGATGACATATGCTTTCCAAAAATAGCTCTATTTATAAAAAAAATATAAGTAAATTTAACTATTAAAGGTCACGAGGAATTCGAGACTATTCTCCTGCAGTTTATTGCGAGTTTTATTGTGAATATTAACGTAATTAAAAAAATGTATATAAAGAATATGTCGTGGTGATAATGAAACAAAGCGTGTCCGAGTCTTCCTCATCCGGATTTTAAATCGATTACAAATACAAAGGTCACAAGTTCCGGAAGAACGTTATAAACGACTGACTTAATTTAATTGTCCGGAATACAAATGCGGACATATTCCGTCATATAAAAACGTCATTAGTAGTTCCTTACTCATGAGAATGATATTCGAATGTAAGGTCATCTTCAGTTTAAAGTTTATATCGTCAAAATACGACGATAGACGATGGCACTTTCTAATTGTTTACGGAATCGACTCTTGAACCATAAGGTAACTACCCACTAAGCTATTCCAGATAGATTATTAAAGTAATAAAGGTTAAAAAATAAGAATAAGACGTTAATAGATTTTTATGTGTTGTGAATCTCAGTTTTAAAACTTTTACAAACTTAAAAGGCGGCTAAGTTTCATTTCAAAGTTTAAGTGCTTTTGTCCGTAGAAAGCTTTTATTGTAAACAAACTTGCGAACTTCTTTTAATACTTTATTTACTACTGATATCAAGTTATGTTGAATTTTAAAAAAACTAATTCAATTAGTTAAATTCTAATTCATGTAGCGTGGTGCCGTAAGACTAGATTGTTAGTTAATCTTGGCTGGACTTTGCATCTTTCTATAGTGACTATAGTGGTTTATTTTAAAGTTGGTTTTCTATTAAAACATAATGCTTACCAAACATTTAGGTTTTCGTATCGACAATAGACACCAACGGTTTATATTATACTTGTATGTATGTTGTTTGTTACGTTGTATGTTTAAAAGCGTGTATCATGAATATATTCACACGTTTTTTGCAGATATTTCACGCAAAAACGTATTGAACTTTTAACATTGATAGGGCAGTTGCGGTGCGAACGGGCAGATAAGAAACATTTGCCACATCCTTATTCCAAGGACACACGACTCGCCGACGGCGAATCAACATCGAAATGCTAATTCGTGCGCTACGGTGAATACCTTATGTGAACTTAAAAAACTACCATGTCATACATATATATGAATATATTCGACATCGAAGGAAATCGCCAAGGAGGTTGTAAATAGGACGTCCGAAAAGGCCCCGTCAATATTTGCTCAAACAATATTGTTACATCAAACCTTTTGACATTTACATGCTAATAAAATTAATACCTACCAATAATAAAAACATTTAAATTAAAGTGTTGTCGGCCGAAATGGTTTTATGAATGAATTAAAAAGTAAAATTGGTAAGACGCATTTACTATGGTAAGGTGAGACGACCGAGTACTCGCGAGACGCGGTACAAAGCGCTGTTGGCAACGATACTGGGAGGTGTTCGCCAAATATAAAGCCCTTGACCTCTTTCCATCGAGTTTATCTCTCTCAAAAATAAAAGTAGCCGTGAACTTGTGTATGTGCGCGAGTACATTAACTACGCAAGTAACTCGTTGTCGCTGGTCGACCTTCGATGGTTCACGAACAAGGTTTCCTTTGTATTCGTTCCTACACTTCAATTTGTTCTAATATTATACGCTATTAAGATTACGGCCATTGTTATTTATTCTATGTAACTTCTGTTCGGTACAAAATAAATATGATCATTCAAACAGTGTAACGATGCTAGATTGTCTGTGTCTAGCATGAAACAATACTTAATTCTTTAAAGATCTCCTTACATTTTGAGTATTTTAATATGGGTTCAGCAGTTTTTATCATTCATTTGGATTAAAGGTTGTACCTTTTTTTCTGTATAATACCAGTGATGAATGAGGGATAACAATCGTCTTATAAAATTAAATAAACAAAAAAAAAGCAGACATTTCAGACAGACTTATTTCCATTATAAAATATAGTATCACTCAGACGAATGGACAGAAACGATCATTTGGCATGGACATATTAGTACCCAGTGAATGAACGCCTCATCATCCCCGCAACTAACTCTTTCTTACACATACAATTTATGTGAAACAACAATACGAATACGTATCGATTGTTAAAAGTGAAAATATTTCTCTCTTTGTCCACTTTTAACTTGGCGGATGTTGAATAAATTAAAACAGAACAGATTTGATATTTTTCTAAATAGTTAAGTGTTAAATATAAAGTAGATATACTACTGACAAACAAAAGAAAGAACAAATAAATGCTGTCTTTTTAGAGACCTTATGAAAACTGCAAAAGTCTTGGTGCAGTTTTGATTCAGACGATAGTCAATATCATGAATGTCATTTACGTGCCTTACGTTTTTTTTTATTCCTACATTATTTGAATCTTCAACGCAAGAGAGTTAGTTGGGTTAGAAATATTTTTACTTCAATTACGTGATCGGATTTAAATCTTAATGCGTCCCTTAAACTTATTGTATTGGGACGCGTGAAAGCCACAAAAAGCTATCTGTTGAGACGGTCGTGGCGGAGCGGGTATGCGGGAGGCACGCACGCATTGCAACCCTCTACACTTGGCCGAGCTTATCAAAGCCTGCCGCTGCGCACCGACCAGTTTTTAGCCCGTCTTTAATTTAAATAATACCGACTAAGATTGTGCGCCATAAACAGGACCATAACTAGAGACGATCTCTTGAATTTTATACGCGAACTCGGCCAACGCTTTTAGGGTTATAGTTTCATAGGATAATTATACTTAATTGTATAAAAATATATGACAAGATTTCTCGCTTGTTATAGACATGTTGTAGGTTTGTATAAAAATAATTTGCTTTCAAGGTATTGAGCGTAAATAGTAGAATGACCATAACGAACTTTGTCGAGTAATTAGGCGCTTATATTCTGCATGAAATAAGGTACATTTAATGCAGCGTATTAGCTATACAGTAACCATTGGTTGTATAGTATATTAACAGGATATGGATAGGAAGAAATTCTTACAGAGCAATAAAACGAGGTAGGAATTCTAGAATTGTGCCAAGAGGAAAACTTATTGTAAATCGTAACCTCGATTTATCCTAGAGTACGTGATATTGATCCTACGATCCTGTACAATATTTCACTGTGGTATAAGCTTGATTTGTCATTTGTTTTTTTTTCGTATTTCAACTGTGTCTGAATTAATAGAGTTCTATTAGCGAATTTAAATAGCGACTAATAAATCTTTAAATTTCGTGATTCCGATATTTCGGTGAGCCATGTCAATGTGTAGCAGACTATGAGTTCATTTAGTACAGAACAGTCGCGTCAAACAGACCGGCGCGCTCGACGCTCGCTTCACAACATAATTGGTGCCGTCATTCCACGAATTCTAATAACGTATCCATTCAGTTTGTTTTTGCTTAGTATTTTTTTGACCTTAATGAATCCGTATGTCAGTAGAATTAGTTTATAACTTTGTGTCCTATGTAACAATATTTCATAGGAAATATATATATGGCCATACTACTTATAAAACGGCTTAACTCACGTGTAACTCGGTGTCAGTACCGA
>JAODUI010000006.1:3541205-3560964 GCA_027563995.1 Papilio gigon | reverse complement strand
GGATAAAAGGCGGATCTAATTAATGTCATACACATTATTAATCATCATCATCATCAGCTCACTATACGTCCCCACCGAGGGGCTCGGAGCCTACCCTATTATTAGGGGGTGACTCGAATGTAATTAACTCAAATCACAAAGAGCTGTATTTATCCTGAATGATAACTTAAAGATTTAATGTAAAAACAAAAAGTTGTTGGTTTAATGCAGCGCTAGAGAACACAATAAGCATTATTTAACCCGTGTAATGACGCCTCGAATGTGATAATAAAAACGCAGCTGCCCACTAAATCAATATTGAGCGAATAAAACAGAAAAAAAAACACAAGGAACAAGGTACGCATACAGCATACTTGTGCGGTGACGTCTAAATAAGGTGATGGGGAATGTGTGCTCGCTTACAAAAACTCATGTAGATCATAATCAAGGTACGTCAGACAGGGTTCAGTAGAATTAACACAATTAAATGTGACCCATTTAAAACACGTTGTTTTCAATTTAAACAATCTAATTCAACTCTTCATGAAAGGTATCAACGTGTAATGTAATTAATTAGATTAATTATCATGAAAATAAAAATATAGTTACGATGTATACAAGATTACATTACAATTAAACGTAGAATTGAAGTTACATTATACGTTGCAGTTCACGTAGAGTTATATTTGCCTACGAAATGTTAAATAAGGATGGATTGTGTGAAAGAGAATATGCTAGAGAAGTGTGCAAGTTCAGTTATGCCGACTGACAGAGATGTGTGGAAGCGTAGTGTGTCGGCATAGTATACACGTCAAGAAAAGGGCGGGCTGGATCATATGCTAAAGAGGCGGAATCGTGGACAAGCGTTAGTTTATTTTAAAAACATTTGTTTAAGAAATGATAAGGATCCCTAAGGCGAGCACCACTGGCCATACCAGTTTCCGTCTAGTCTCCGTCCGCGGTTAGAGTCAATGTCAACAAACTGTATCAACAATAAAATTAATTATCGCATTTTATTTCTGTCGAGATGCACCTTCTTCTCATTCGATTGACGTGCGGTGTCGATGTGATTGGGATGCGCATTTTGATACTTTGTGAATGTTCCCAGTACGTCAACAATATGTTTAATACATCGCTGACCGCGATAGCATCGTCGACACGTCTCAGTGCTTTATGAACGCTATTTTTGTTGATTATTACATAAATTATACAAGCAATTTGTAATCTTAACACGTGGTGATTTAGTTCATATTTTGTTTTTTTTTTTACTTCAAGTATAAGAATGGTGATACAGTATACAACAGCGTAATAAATAGAACTACTAGCTATTGAATAGAGCAATTCTTACTACGACAGTACGAATTCATTGGAACGTGATATGATACATATAACCACTAACATGTCTTATTATCATCAAGGCCTATGTCAAACAGTTGGCAAACAAGGACTGATGATGATGATGATGATGATTTATTCATCGGATTCACATTTACTTTACAATGGCAATTTACCCCTAACTCTCTGCATACAATCTCTTCTAACACGGATTTATGTATTAAACTCAAAAAATTAAATCTGTACACTTCGAGTAGTTGATGAACAATATATATTCATAGATCTACGATCTACTTACTCGATTAGACTGAAGCGAGAAGAGACTAGACGAGTTTCTGATAACAGACTTAGAGCGCACCATCTATCGTCATCATCTTAGCATCAGGACTGTACTCAAGCGTTTATTTACTCTACATAAAAAAGACGCTCTTACTGAATATATAATTTGTATAATACCTTATGTTATTCCAATATATTGGTGTAGATCTGGTCGTATAAAAATCTGTTAAGTGTTTTCTTAGGAAACGAAATAAGTCCCTCGCAATGACGTCTTATATGTTTAAAACATAGTGTAAATTCCATTTTAGTTGATTGTTTGTAGAATTTTCTTGTATTTAGTTATTACTATTAAGGAAAATACGTATTCTTGTAGTGACGTATTTCCCAATTTAATATCGTCATAGGGAAGAAAACTAAGTTATCTTATACTGGTTTTTAATCGTTTACTTGTTTCTTATGTTTTTTTTTATCGCATACTTGTTTCTAAATTTTTTTTGCAGCCTCCCTTTATAACGAATTAGTAGATTTTAGAAAAGATGTGTAGTTAAAAATACAGTATTAACCCGGGTAATATAACCGTTTAAATGACATATTGAGGTAATGACATTCAATGCTCAATAGCTTAATGGTTAAGGGTACGGGTTACCGAGTAGCCGAGAGTTCGAATCCCGCCTTACGATTATTGTCGTGGTCGTGTCGTAAAGAAAACATTAGTAAATTAACAAAAATCTGCTGATGTTTTATAAAAAAAAAATTGGTTAAGAGGTGTGAACTGTAGGTCACTGAAAGATAGAATATTGTCGGTCCTTTGATTTTACTATCGATTTACTTCTTTGAAATCTTTACGTCAAAGGCGTTATTCTTTTGTCTCTGAAACACATCAAGTTCTCATACAAATTAAATTTAAGGATAAACTAGCAAGGTCGTCATCACACCTTTACGACTGGGATTATCAATATTTTATACAAGTTTTTGTTATTGTTCTTTGAATATTTTTTTTTTCGTATACACAATCAATAATGATTCAATACCACTTTGAGTATGATTATTTTTTGTTCGTGGCCTGGGTGAGGCAGACTCGCGGGCGTTATAACCATAAACCAGTTCTGTAGTCGAGTCGAGTGTTGCCGCATACATACATACACTTGGTAAGATCGTACGTATAACTATTTTTTAGTTCATATTGGAACTCTTTTGTTGAATTAATTAAATGTATGTCAATATTTCAATACATTATTAAGAAGGGTAAATCCAAGACAGCTTGATATTTATAAAAAGAACCGCCAATAGCCAAATGGTAATGCGTACGGATTTCCGATTACGTGGTCGAGAGTTCGAATCGACCCATTCGACTACTGTCGTAAACCATATCCTTAGTAGATTAATAAAAATCTACTGATATTAAAGAAAAATATTTTAATCTTAGCTTCAACTTATTCTTACTATAGTTCAACTGAATTATTTCGCGTTAAAACCTTTACAAAAACTTTAATGAACTACTTCAATTATTTTGCTGAATTAAAAAAAAACCGTATCATTTAAATGGCCAGTGTTACTTATCAGAAAGAGGAGCTCTTAAATTAACTGCGTATACTTGAGTTCTCATTAAACAGCAGTTAACTTAACTGTATACAAGTAAAATACTTTTATCCATTCTCTCGATACTTAATGCATTCATGTTAACGTGATTATTGTTCTGTATTACATAGAACGGTCGAAATCAATGGAAATGAGAAATTATAATAATATCATCTATGGATTTCTATTGAAAAGGTTTACTGTTTTATTCAATGATACGCACATTTCAATTTTTAGCCGTTATACAGTTAAAATTATTTGGATGATTTTGTTATAATTTTTCGATTTTATTTCAAATTTCAAATTTCATATGTACATTATCCGACGTTCTTACGATGAAGGAAAACATCGTGATGTCTGAACATATCGGTGAAGAAACTCAATGTTATGTGTGAAGTCAACCAGCAGGCAATGGGCCAGTGTGGTTGACTATGACCTAGTCACCCTTAGAGTGTAGGCACCGAGACCCTCAGTGGGGACGTATAGTGAGCTGATGATGATCACAACGGATGTTACGTCGTTTAGTTACATATTGTAGTCACTTCCGTAAATCATATTTGTATCAAGTTATTTACGTCTTACTCTCAGACCAGTCACGACAGATACGTGCCGTCCGCCACGCCGTCGTGATGATTCTAGCTCAATTAAGTGGTTGTTAGAAAAAGGCGTGTTAGTCATTACTACGTAGGTACAACGTGGAATATTCCTCGCAACGTCATCTTCATATATCTTGACATTTAAAGTTGAACGATCGTCATTTATTAATAATAAATTTCATATTCATTATTTTTAATTCTCTTTAAAACCAGTGACACAAGTGTGTATTTTAAAAATAACCGGGAACAACGGAACGTGGCAGATTACATTTTAGAGAAAAAAAAAGAAAAATTGCAAGTAATTAATTCGATTTTTTTTATTATTATACTCAAGACATCAGTGTTATAACGGGAAGAGTTTTTTCATATAAAATATTAGTATATTATTTTTAATTTTCTAATATTTCTTATAACTACTCCCTGCAAGTTTGAAAAAGCTTGTGTTAGGATATTGTTCATGACAACAGTCGAATGGCGGGATTCGAATTTACGGCCGCTAGATCGGTAGTGCGTAGTCTCAACTATTAGGCTATTTACGGTTCGACATTTCGCTATATATTTTTGTTATTTTCGCTATTATTTGAAATCGGCACTCGATTTAATAGGAGATAGAATTAGTTAGTAATATCCACAGGAGTGTCTGAACTAAGCAAAGGTAATATCCATGTAACGACCTATCTATTTAGAGATCAGTGACAGCCCGATATAACATTGCTAAGCAGTTTGGCGACGTTCTTAGAAGTTGTATCGTTTTTGTTATTTTTTTAATAAATAAAAAAAAATACCTTACGCCTAGTTATTCCATTGTTTCTGACGTGTAAGAGTAGACCGCGGTTTGCGGAACACATATAGGACTGCGTGTATACATGTCATAACTATATGTTTGCGTGCGATATATTACGTATGTATACAATGTAATAATGTATATTTGTTGTTCAAAGTGTTACGATTGAATTGCATGATCGACAATAAGACATGATCGAAAGAAATTTATAAAATAGTACATAACATAAAAATGTTGCATACCTAATGTACACAAGTGTTATGCTATTTTATAAGATAGGTGGAGAACTGATGAGATGCAGAATATCTAGACCTGAGTGAGCAACAATCTTTTACAAGCTCCAGGCAGGAGACAGTGCGAGGCAGGCGATGTAAGCGCTCTCTTGTGTCGGAGGCCAAGACGAACTTTGGATCGCTGAGACAGTAAGGTGAAGAGTTAGTTATGTGGAAATAAGATTGAAGTGTCAATAACCTAATGGTTGAGGGTAAGAACTACCAATCTAGCGGCCGTGGGTTAAAAACTCGCCGTTCGACTATTGTCGGGAACCATGTCCTAACACAAGCTTTTAAAAGCACACCGGGAATGTTTACAATAAACATTAGTGAATTTAAAAAAATCTACTAATTCTTCTTCATAAAAAAAAATGAAAATACATAGTCAGAATGTTAATGTTCTCTTGAAATCAAACTTTTGCTAATATTATAACAACATGCTGGTATTTTAAACAAGCAATACAAGGAAATAACATTCTTTTATGCATTACTTATGCAAAGAATTCTTATGAACATATTACAAATGTTAATTGATGCGTAAACAAGCGAGCTTGTTGCGTTAGCTTCACGGATAACCCGTTGGTTATCTTTGCGATCATTTTGTGGAGAATATTCGACCGTCATACGCTAGCGACATGACGACGAACATATTGATGATAATAATAAACAAGAAAGTGATGAGATTGAATGTGGATGGCTGTAAAGGTAGAGGAAGATCGAAGAAGGTGTGGATGGATTGCGTGAAAGAGGATATGCATAAGAAGCGTGTGAGTTCAGATATGACAGTTGACAGATGTATGGAAGAGTAGTACATACTGTGCTGACCCTTTGTAGGGTAAAGGGCAGGTTGACGATGACGCTAGCCAGCGAGCAGGTTTAGCCACAAGTTAACATAGGTTTTCATTGCTGAAACATTCTTACTCATTGTTCGCTTTTGTAGAATAGTCTGAAACTTCCTAGTGATTTTTTGTAAATGCAACACGACACGCGTATTGAAGTATGTATTTATAACTAGCTGACCCCGTGAACTCAGTTTCGCCTTAAAGGCAATAAATAAACAGATTTTTTAATTTTTTAGGAAATACAAAAAAAAAACATTTCCTCCTCGGAAAAAAACGTTTGTATGTCAAATGGAAAAGGGCTATTTTTAAGGCTTTCACCGGGAGTTTTCTAATTTTTCATACCTTTTAAACCTTCCCTAGACCTCCACGAACATTCCAAGAACAAAATAAGATAAATCCGTTCAGCCGTTCTCGAGTTTTAGCGAGACTAACGAACAGCAATTCATTTTTATATATATAGAGATCATTTTTTTTTTACAAACTTAATGTTACGTGTCTATAAGTAAGGAGAACCATTTAAAACAGATATATTGTATAAAGATAAAAAATATCATTGTATTTTTTTTAATTGTATGAATTTGTATGTATAATCATTGAGGCAAAATCTATAAGTAACTTTTGGTTTTACGTAAATGTTTTTTGAAATTGCCTTTTATTACAACGCAAAACATATTTATCTCTTTCACATGTAAATAGGTTTTTGTATAGTCTAGACATGTTGCTTTTAGCAACATATAAAATTAATATATATTGTTACGTAATGCTTTTATTGCATAAGATATACAAAGATATTAAAAAAAATGTGCAGATCACGTCTTTACGAATAACTTAAGTTCGGTAAAAACGCATCATTAATAAATCGTTACTCATAATCGTTCATTAACATTTCCTTATGTAGCACTTACCACGTTCGCTGCGGCATCAATTTCTACGTACTTTCCGTCCTTGCGGTACGAGGTTTTATCGGCCCTCACCGTGAACAGACGTTAGTGCAACAGACGATCCATTAGACACTACCTCATTTAACAAAGTTATGTAACTCGCACTACAGGGAAGTTGCATTAGGGATTATTTAGGCCTCGTTTCGCAGCTATAGGTATTTAAAACTATTTTCCTTATATTGAGTCCCGGATATTGAAATGTTTATAGTGCAAGATTCTCTTTTTGCTTATGATGTTAAAAAATAAGGAAGTCTAGTATGCAGGGAACTTCGTGTATCGAGTAAGTTGGTATTACAGTCCAACAAACTTATTGGGCCCCGTGATCATAAATGGAATTGAATTACAACAGCTCAGCAATGCCACAGCCTCGCCAGACTGTAACTACTCGTGTCGTGTCTTGGACATCATTGTCTATGCTTAATATCACTCTAATCAAAAACTTAACCATAGATGAACTATAATTTTCGCCCGAACTCTTATACATATAATTACGTAACAGTACGTACATTTATTGTAAAGTAAAACGGCAGTTTACTCACAATTTTCATAAAATAACTAAAAACAAGTCAAATGACGCGCCTCTGTCTACTTAATTTGGACTTCCAATTGAAACTACGTAGTGAGAATAGCATTTTTCATCGAGCCAGTTAATTCTGTCGGATTATACATGACTTTATGGCATGCTCACGCGCATGCCGGCAGCTTTCAATGTGTGCAGGTTGTCGCTCCCTACGCGGTCTGTCAAGGTTGTAAACAAATGATTATATTGAGTCGCTTGTGCATAATTACCCGGCTCAATATGCAATGTGTCGGAGCCATCTTTACAATATGAGATTGCCTCTACTCATATATTACACGTGTAATACTTGGAGCTATAGTTAAACATTCAACTGACTCTTTTTAGAAAGATATAAATTTCCAAAAGAGAGATTATCACTTGGCAAGTACACAAGTTTATTAGTAAAGGTTACTCTTTATACTTATCTTTTACGTATAAGATAATAACTAATATAAATGGACATCGGTCTCTTTAGACCGAGACTTGAACAATATTCGTAAAATCTTCTAAAGAATTAATAAGAAAAATATATCGCAATAGTTTGGTGATTGTATACAGCATGTATTTTTTACTGTTTTTGAAATAAAAACGGTTTATTCTAAGTAAATGAAAAATGATGTTTATCTATGGACCCAGGAAATAATTTGAAATACTTTTGTCGAATGTGATTTAAATTGTTTAAGTACAAGTTAGTGGTCTAACTATTGTGCTGCGATCATCATCATCAACAGCCCTTGTCTGCCACTGTTGGACATAGGCCTTTCCCAATGCCTTCCACAGTATGCGGTCCTCCGCCTTACGCATCCAACGACTTCCTGCCGTCCGCACTAAGTCGTCGGTCCACTTGGAGGGAGGACGTCCTACACTCCTGGTCCCCAACCGTGGCCTCCACTCCAGCAATTTCCTGCCCCACCTGGACAAGTGTTAAATGTAATCAAATATTCAAATAGTCTTAGGTAATGTAAAGCAACACTGTATCGTAGACACGAAAGCCGCGCCAGTACTGTCCAGTCGAGCGTTGAGCGAGGTGCAACGCGAAATAAAAAAAAAACTATTTAAATCAGTTAAGTGGAGCACGATGCAACTTGTGGATCAAGTATGAATCGCTCTTTAGGCAACCAGTGAATCTATTTAGGACGGCTGCACAGCAACCGTACGATGCGATATTGTTTCATATTTAAATTTCATGTCAAAAACTGCACTGCATGCTGGAAACTGGATGCGGGCGGCGCAAGGACCGGTTATCGTGGCAATCGAAGGGGGAGGTCTACGTCCAGCAGTGGACTACACTAGGCTGATAATGATGATGATGATGATGTCACAAACAACACCCTGTATATGAACTGAGCTTATATTCAAATGTTTAACTAAAATAAAAAAGTATAAAATTTCTCCCAAACATTATCACAGTAAATTGAAATGTCCTATAAAGTTCCTGAAAACTATATTATATGTAGATGGAATATTATGGCCGTTTTCAGTTTTGCCTGCGCACGCATAGATAAAACTGAAGGTGCGTGGGCCTCAAAAATACTAACGAACATTTCATGTGTCAAGTCTTCTAGACAAGATAAGCGATGTGGTTAAAACGAAAAACGTCTGTAACCAAGAGGGTATAGACTGTAGACTTCTGTTGAATGGTTTTGGCAGATTATCATTATAAGTCCATAGACATAGTTGTCTATGTGTAGAATGCTTTATTCGCTTCTGGATATTGTGATTGAGTTACGTAACCCATTATGTGTGAGTTTGTCGTTACGTTCAAATAAATCGGGATTACTGGAACGTGACGGGCCATGCTTGGAACATTGGTTCAGTTATAGGTTGGACAACACGATCTAGGGATAGAAACGAAAGTTTTTTTTTTGTTATGTTTATTGTCCATATGGGACACGTCAATCCTACCTACTACCCCCCATTTAAGTAGCGTACATCGAACAATAATGCTTAATAATAAAAAAACAAAAGCTATGGTGGACCAATGAGATATCTTTGGAATTTCAATTTATTTCGGAACGTTTAATTCATTAAGTTTTTATAAACACTAGCTGACCCCGCGAACTCTGTTTCGCTTTAAAGGCAATAAATAAACAGATTTTTGAATTTATTAGGAAATACAAAAAAAAAATTCCCTCCACGGAAAAAAATGTCTGTATGGGAAATGGAAAAGGGCTATTTTTAAGGCTTTCACGAGAGTTTTTCTAATTTTTCTCATCTTTTAAAACATCCCCAGACCTTCACGAACATTCCAAGACCAAGATAAGATAAATCCGTTCAGCCGGTCTCGAGTTTTCGCGAGACTAACGAACAGCAATTCATTTATACATATATAGATGTCTATTTGAATAAGTCTGTAATTACAGCTATATAAAGATATTGTTTAGTTTTTGTTATAATTTCTCCTTTCCATTGACTACAATTATAAAGAAATGTTAATGAAAAATGTTTTTTTTTGGTATAAGTTATTAGAAATGTTAATCATTGATATAAATTAATACAACTTTAGTCTTGGTAATTCAATATATGTTTTTTAAAACAGCCGTTATCTTTAAATAGTACGTTAACGGGTCAAGTGCATTTTATATTTGTTTTCCTTTGAATAGCGGATGTAAGTAAACTGCGTCAGAGGTCGGAAAACATACGTTTCAGTTCCTTATTGTTATCTATTTGAATACCCTTTATACAAGTAAATAGATGTAGATATTTAATCGCCAATAGTCTAATGCTTAATAGTAAGGACTAAAGATCTAACGGTCGTGGGTTCGAATATTCAAGAATTGTCGTGAACTATACGTACCAGCTTTTTGAAGCTTATATGAAATGGTTATAAGAAAATTTGGTATGTAAATAAAAAAAAACCTTTAATGTTATAATTTGAATGTTGACCGCAATAAAGGCATATAAAAACTGTCTAGTGTCATAGATCTCAAAATCTGTAGGCTAAAGTGGCAATGGACCGGTCACATCTGTCGGGCCAGTGACGCCACGTGGGGTAGGAAATTGCTGGAGTAGAGGTCACAGTTGGGGACCAGGAGTGTGGGTCGTACTCCCTCCAGGTGGACCGACGACTTGTTGCGGACGGCAGGAAGTCGTTGGATTGGTGGACCGACATACTGTGGTAGGCATTGGGAAAGGCCTATGTCCAACAGTGGGCAGAGAAGAGCTGATGATGATACACGTTGTGAAAGTTGTACCATTTGTTGTCACTGCTGTACCCCTTTAGAAACACTGATTGTATTTTTTTTATTCTTACTGAAAACAACTAACAATAAACCACCCGACGAAAAGAGTCTTGTAAGTTTTTTGATAATTTGTAACTTGATTGTTACTTAAAATCTCCTTGGTGAATCTTTTTTTATTTTTGAACAGCAATAGACACTTACAAACGTAAATACGTGTCATGTGCTTTATTCTACGAATTCCACTTCTTCATTGTCAATGTTATTCTGTATACGTTTGCTAATTAAAGACTGGCTTACGTTTCACGCAGAAATACTCTACAGGAAATAATAATATACTCGCATAAAGCGATTTCCTTGCGATAAATTCTTGCAGGCGAGGATTAAACCATGATAATGGCTTCCAGAGAGAATTATTAAAAAGATTTTATTGTTACAAAAAAAGATATAGTTTAGCTACTTTAGAATATCGGTGACTACATATGCAACCTGTTATAACTCGGCCGGACTTTTGTTCTTTATTTAAAAAGATTTGAATTTACCGCCCGACGCCGCACTCACTGTACTCCATTTTGTCGCCGCCATTTTTGTTCTTTGTGTTGTGTATGTTGATATGCTAATCGTGTTAATTTCCGTATATCTTGTCTAATAACCATATTTCATTCTAATTTCAAATGTTTATTAAATTTCAGCAGCATCTGTATTTCGTATGTCCAACTTCATAGAATATTATATTTCCGTACACTGTCGCCTTGACTCCATACAAACGATGCATCGATTACTATATTATTGAAGTAATTATACAAAAACCAATGTATTCCACGCTTAAACGCTCTTCCAATACATTACTTATTTTATTAGCATTTTAATATTCCATTTGTAAAGGTACATAGGTACAAAGGTAACATAGTATTGAATAGCAGTGCCATTAATTTGTACACGCTTTTCATGTTACATCAGACGCTTTAAGATCATAGGCAAGTAAACAGCGACGCCAGGTGGGGTAGGAAATTGCTGGAGTGGAGGCCACGGTTAGGGACCAGTTGAGGGGCGTCCTCCTTCCAGATGCTCCTTAATGCGGACGGCAGGAAGTCGTTGGATACGGAAAGCGAAGGACTAAATACTGTGGAAGGCATTCGGAAAGGCCTATGTCCAGCAGTGGGCAGTCAAGGGCTGAGGATGATAGTGGTGATGATGAAGTAAATAATGAATTAAAAAAAAAAAACAACGAAGCCTCACTGATATCCTACAGTACGGTAAGATCACGCCGTTCGTTTGCACTCTTCTCTTACTAAAGAAAAAAAATCAAATCAAGTGACAATTTGATGATGACCTACGTCAAGTATCTGTCAATGACGAACCTCATATCCAAGAGTGAATCTAGTAATAATAAACGACATGTTACTAATGCTGTGGGTCTCCATTGCTGTAATACTTATATTTGAAGTGTTCCGGCAGGGGAAGTTCACGCTAATAAACTCTAACTGTGACTAATCTTTAAAGTTACATCGTCATCATCAGCCTTACTCTGTCGACAACTTTCTGCCGTCCGCTGTAAGCCGTAAGACCACGTAGAAAGATATACCTATGCCCTTGGTCTCAGACATCGGCCATTGTAGGATTGCTACCTTGGCGTAGCTGTCTCGATAGATGTAGCCAAAGTAATTCATTATCGACCTGCACTTTTACCTTCTGAGGGTCAGCACACTCTTCTATAAACCTCTGTCAGCCATCATATCTGAACTTACACACTTTTTACGCTTATCTGTCATACAATCCATCCACTCTCTATCTCTTCCTTCCACTATTTTTATATCCATCCACATTTAATCTCATCACCTTTTTGTTAATGTGCTCATTTTCTCTTCGTAGAAGAAGAATCTTCAAGAAACGATTGATGACGCTTTTTGTTAATTGTGTTTAAAATACCTTGTTATTCAGGGTCTTTAAATGAATTAGGAAGTCAATACTGACCAATACACCTTTTTATGCGTTAAATATTTTTACTGATTAATGCTTCTGCGGATTTTTACGTGCTAAGGACATAACACAATGGCCAGTTAGCAGTCTTACTAATTGAATATTGAGTGACAATTATGTGTGAATTACTCAAGGTCCGATATAATTGGGTTAGAGACTGATTGACTGATGACGTTTTATTTGAGGATTTGCTACCGGTGTTTACATTAATTATGTTAGAATTTACTACGCGGAGACAATAACATGATATGTGTTGTACCACGGAAGACTTAGCTTGAATTTTACTTGTAACCAGCTGCTGCTTTATTAGAATAAAATAATTGTTATGATCACTATACGTCTCCACTGAGGATCTCGGAGCCTACCCTTTTATTACGAGTGACTAGGCCAAAGTCATCGCTGACCCAGTGAGGTCTGGTTAACTTCACACATTATTATTTATCTTTGAATTTCTTCGCAGATATATGCTGATTGTATAACATAAAATAGCCTTACTTACTTCTGCATATATCAGCAACTGTTTTATCAAAATCTTATCCAAATCGGCCCAATCCTATTCGAGATTATCTTGAACAAACGCAGTTTTATACACTAATAGACAGATCGTATTTAAACATGTTTTTGAACTCTGATAATATACTATATGTGTGATAGCTTGAAATCGCGTACGGTTGCCGAATTCGTGGGAACCTTTAAAAACATTTCGGAAAAATATTCCAATAGGCAATGTTTCCTTATTTTATACGATGCGGTTAGATATTATCCTCGAGTGTTATTTCTCGTGTAAACTTTACAAACCTTTTTAAGGAAATTGCGTCAATTCACAAGAAATTTGACACATGTCAACTTAATTTGGAGAAGTGCGTAAATTTTTTTTTTATTAATAACAATTCTATGGTTATGATTTTAAAGTCGAATTTCGAACAATGGACGGCCATTAGTAAATATAATTGTTTACGTATGCTCACTGTCATTCAGTAAAGCAACGCCGCTCCCTAGTGTAATGTAGTAAAGATAGTATATTAATGAACACTTGGTAATCGAAACTAATATATATTCACAGTAACATCAGGAAGCGATGACATATTTATCGATGCACAATTTTCGACAATCGAATTGTGACAAAAAAATAATGGACACCAAATCACGAATTCGTGATATTTGAATTTAACTTAAATGTTATCAATATTTGTACATCATTGGTTTTATAAAATGCTTTAGCTCGTATAATGATTACAGATAATATATTGATGTGTTTATAGAGAAATGTCCGGCTCGAGGGACCATTTGTTTAGTATAAATTCTTTATCAGCGATATTACATAGGTTATAAGAGTATACGGTCCGAGATGCATCGTTGAAGAATAGTGTCCACGCCGCAGTGTTGCCAGCATCTCCGGGACGATATTATAAAACTATATTTTGTTATAAACAAAAAGTAAAGTGTAAAAATGACAAAGACATACATAAATGGACACGTTGACGTTGCCCGTTAGACGGACAACGAGAGCCCTAGCCCAGCATCGGATCCCTGTGCCATTTTAATCCGGATAGGTCAAACCGTTTTGTAGTTACCAGCTAACAAACATCTATCTATATAAACTTTCACATTTCAGTACTATACGTTTAGTTCTTGTTAACTCGACAGCGACTATACAAGCTAGACAGTCATAAAACTTGGTGTCAAGAATATTGTTAGCATGTCCACTTGAGTGACGTAATGGTCAAGTACCGTTAATGTTCGGTAATATATTCGCAAGGAATAGAATCGAACCCGTTACCAACTCGAATGTTCAGTGACTTATTGTTACGTACCGGTCATCGAACCCACTAAAGCTAAGCATAAGTAAATACACTGTTGATCGGGGTTAAGATTTGTTATTTACTAAACTGTCGTTGGTAATAAGAAGTTAAAGTTAAGTTTAAACTGTGACCTAAATAACTTTAATGATTTTGAAGAATGAGATATTATAGTATTGGAGTTCAATTTTAAATTGACATTTGTATAATTAAAAAAAAATTGTTTCCCTTTAGAATTCCTTTTAAAAATACTATCATCAAATAAACATATTTGCGTCGTTAACTCAGGGGATAAGCATTTGATTTGTAGTCCTGGGTTCGATCCCCACTATTTACGAATGTGTTTTTCGATTTTCGAATTTCACATGTATGTATCCGACGTTACTGTCAAGGGAAATATCTTAACGCCTGCACATTTAAGCAAGTAATTCAAAGGTAAGGTAAGGGTCAAGGCACTAGGCCAGCGTTAACTAAGGCCTAGTCGTCCCTAATAATAGGTTACGCTCCGAAACCCTTAGTAAGGACTAGTAGTGCACTGGTTATGATGAAACAGTAATTAATTACGCGCAATTGGATTCAAATTCTTGTAATGCGACCCAGATCATGCAGTCGTTACAAGCATGCTAACCCCGCGAAATAGTTGCACGCGAGATTACTTGAATTTATAAGTTATATTTATAAAATGAAATTAGTATTGAGAATTTCAAATATATTGGCTGCCGGGAACATCGCACGAGTTGCTACGCAGAACAATGGTAGGTAAACGGGGTGTGAAGAGATGGTGAAGAAGGCACTGCGTTACTCAGATGACATTGAGCGGTTTAAAAGAATGAAAGGTCAAAAATGCTTTGGATTTATACAGCTAAAGATCGGTCAATTCAACTTTATACGTAAGCTTTTCAATTTGTTTCTATTGTCTAGATGGTTTTAGTCTATTTTTTAACGAAAGAGTTCACTTTACTCGTTTAAAATTACGTTTGATTTTTAACTAATTTATCATGCTAAAATGTTTTTTAATTGTAGTTACAAATGTTATGGAAATAAACATTTAATTAAAACTTGTTAATGGTGGTCGGCCGAGATATCGGTGGAGAGACGCCGTGTAGCTGAACCTGCGTGAGCTGTATGCAAGTAACTGGCAGGAGACAGCGCAGGATAGGCGACGTTGGCGTTCTCTTGTGTCGGAGGCAAAGACCCACTTCGGGTCGAGTAAATAATGGTTTCATTCCATTACGGAAATACTTTTGTCTTTTTGTTTTTAAAGAAAGTGAAGGGTATAATGTATGACTATATGTTTTATATATATGATATATTTTGTAGGAATTTGTTTTCAAGGATCGAAAATATAAATTGATTGGGAAGGAATAAACTATAATTGATAGTCACAAGTATCGCGGAAGAGATTCATTTTTGTAAACCATAAATGATGCCACCCGCAGTTACTGCCGTTATGGTGTAATCAATCAATACTGATTTAAAGTGCGTATTAATTTTTTTGCTGTCTTTTGTTTTTTGTCATTTTACTGTTTGTTCCCGCCGTGGACGTATTGACTTTGCTTTCAACCGGAGTTCAAATAGGAGAAGGTTCTCATTTCATTTGTTTTTTTTTTTTCAAAGAAAATATGTAGAATGATATTGGTAAATTTGTCTACAGACGAACAGTATAGTTGAAGCTCACGTCAGTCTTTGTCTGCCCACTGTTGGACATAAACCTTCCCCAATACCTTTCACAGACAAAAAACTTACATATGCAATCTAAATTAAGAACTACAGTTTAATTGACAGTTAAAATTTTTGACTATACAAATAAGTTCTAACTGTAAAGTTAGGCTTTTCAGTTAAAATCAAGATCGTGAGGCTTTGATAAGTTTTTAAGCTGTCTTACAAGTTTATTATAACTTATTTTGCAGTTATAAATGTCATTGTAATGATAGATAGATTTTTGTTAGCTAGTGACTCCAATCGCTGGGAAGGGCTGGATGAAATTAAACAGAGAGATAGATTACTGTCTGGTATACCGGTTAGACTACTTATGAATTTTAGTTAAAATTTCCTGCGGAGGAAGTCACGGGCAAAAGTTAGTAGCAACTAAGTTTAAGTTAAAAGTTGACATTGCAACATTTTACTGCGTAATACCGTTGTAAAAGTTTTTTTTTTTTAATTATTACATTGCTTATTAATATTTTATACTCGACTTTCAAAAGATTTATTCATATCTTATGTTCGCTTCCCGCCGAGTTCGCGTATTGAAGCGCATCATTTACACTGAGTCCAGGAAGAGACGTGCTCTGCGGTAGGTCTTTTATATCCCGTACTAATTAATTTCCTTATAATTAATCATGAGTTTAATTATTTATTTATCACATAAATGCTTTGAAATCAAATACTTGTAATTCATTGATTAATTTTTATGTTACCGTAATGTAATTTTAGGTTATAACTCTTCGATAATCGACATTTAGTGTTTTGTTTATTTATAAAACATGTTTCATTCAAGTGTTTGTTTTTCTTTATCAAACAAATTGATTTTTTTTTTCGGTAGTGGAAGTCCATACTGATATATGTTATAACAAATGCTTTATTGAAATTTTCGTGATATATCTAACTATACTACTTATAAAAACAAAGAAAACTATAGCGCTATAGTACCGATCCAACTCACCTTGAAGAAGTGCCCCCGATGGGCTCGAAACTAGTCGGTACTGACACCGATTTACATTTACACGTGAGTATTGGTAACAAAGGTTACTTAAACCAGACTAAATTTCCTTTTCATATCTTAGGAATCTTGTCCACAGTAGTCATGTTAATCCCAAAGTTTGTTAAGAAACCTGTAACCATTAACTGTGGGTGCGAGAGTTAAGTGAAATTTAATGTTACTTCATGTTGTTAACTATTAGATTATTGTTTGCTGCTCGCTTAACAGTTTCGTTTTCAATTATCATCGTACTGTGAACACGGACTGCGGATTATCTTACTCGTGCGAACTATCCAACGTTATGTAAGGATTCATTGACTTGTTTTTTTTTTAAGTTACTTCTAAGTTATGTACTAACGTAATCAGTAGATTATCATATATCTAACGTTTGTTCTAATACGATAGATTAGACTTTAAACTATACTGTACTCGTTGGACTATAATTATAATAACACAACATAACAAGAGAGGTTTTGTCACTATACGCGTCATGAATACAAGCGTCACATATCTTGTGCATCTGCTTTTCACATAAAGAGTTAAATGGCAACCGTATCAATACCTTCTCTGCAATTCTGCATGCATCATCATCATCATCAGCTCACTACACGTCCCTACCGAGGGGCTCGGAGCCTACCCTGTTATTAGAGGTGACTAGGCCATAGTCAACCACGTTGGTCCAGTGCGTGTTGGTTGACTTCACACATATCTTTGAATTTCTTCGCCGATATGTAATACTGTATACGCTACACCGAAAATGAATGCCATAAGATATAATACCTATTTGTTGGCTCCAATGATCGGTTCTCGGCCTGTCGGCTTCCTAAGAGTATTCTGGATGAGTCTAGGCTACAAGCTAGCATGCTGGCTAGGATACTGAGTCTATGATCCTACATCTACCTGTCCATGGCGATCTAGGACATATTCAGCTAAGTTATAAATATAAACAGCGTCATATCGAATCTTATTTCAAATGCTGCGCCCAATAAGAAGGTTAGTAACGCACCGACGAACAGTTCAACGGAAATAGTAATTGTTGAACTGTCGTGTCAAGGCGACTCTAAGAACAGACCGCGTTATACCCAGCCTTGTGTACACAAATTAACACAATAACAAGAACATACATAACTAGTTCATACAGCCAGCTAAACACTTTCAGCTTCAATTGTACAGTTAAAATTTATATCTGTACATCAGCTCGCAACTTATAACTAGAAATTAACGCAAATAGCGTTAAATAAGAAAAATAAATAAAAAAGTTTGTATGCATAAAAAATAAATAGTTTCCTCTACCTTTATAGCTGAATATAAAGGTAGAGGAAACCCGAAGTTGTGGATGGATTGTGTGAAAGATATGCGTAAGTGAGTTCAGATGTGACGGCTGACACAGATGTATTGAAGAGTAGTAGGTAGTACAGTAAAGGTGTTTAATTTATGTTAAAACATACACTTATAAGATTCCAGTAAAATTTGATTCAAGATTTATAGTATGTTTTATTTATTAATAGGAATAAGGGGTGCCGAGTGCTTTTATTAATATTTATTTCAATAAACTTAAATTGTATGGCATTCAACGCAAGTGCCTATTAAAACAGTAGGTAGTTAACCACACACTTTACACCACGTATCTTAGACATACAAGTATAATAGCCTAAAGGTGACCAAGATTGCTGCTATGGTGACAAATGACAGCAGGAAGACCCCTACTTGGTGGTACAAAAAAAAAGAGAAAGAATATTTAAATGTTGTCCCTAAAACAAATTTTTATACATTTTAATTTTTCCCCAAAAAATTTTAACAGTTCTTTATCATTCTTTTAATTAGTATTTTTCCTAGAAAACTTTTTACGTCACTGGTTCGTTGATGTCTTTTATATCAACGTTTCTGTTTATTTTTTTTATAACTCGAGTCATTAACAGCTGTGATATTAAATGATAGTTATCGGACAAGAAAATTAATCATTTCTAATCTGGAAAGACTTGTTAGTCATCATTTTAAGATATACTATCGTGTTAGCGTAGACTGCCGCGTTCTTTATAACCGATGGTATTAATTAAAAGTTGCTTGCTGACTAAAAATTATCAATCACTTAACTGTATTTAGCATTCACTGAACAGTTTGGATCCATTATTAATCTGCTCTTCTCCCTAACGGTCGGCATAGTAAGTATCTCTATCAGCAGTTATATCTGAAATAATTCTCTTCTGCACTTTACTTTCTTCTGTACATACAATCTCATCACCTTATTGTTTATATTTTAATATCCCCACATATCCATACCACGATGACCTTGGTTAGTTTGATCTAGCACGTCTTAATCAGAACCCAATTAATTTTATTCCATATATGTTAATGTAAATAAAAAATCTTTAGAACCTTTCAATGATCAATGTAATAAAATTCTAGAATGTTCTTTACTAAGAAATTATTATCAAGAAACAGGAAATAGCATCACATCGTATATGTTTGAGTTTTGCGGTTTTCTAATAAATGTGACTAAATATAAACTTTGAACTAATCCGTTAAAATGATGTCATAAATGATTTATTAATCTAGTAATGATAGAATATAAAATATTTATATACTTTTTCTAATACAATGTTTATTGAATCATGGTTTGTTTCGGTCACATATAAAACTAGTAAGATGTTTTACAAATTGAAAGTTACTCTCTGTAAATATCGTATTATAATCATCGTTACGTTAGGTTACAAATTAAACTATTATTTATGCAGGTTTCAGGCATGGGGAATACGAATGGCAAGATCCAAAGTCAGAAGATGAAGTGTAAGTTTCAACAATATCTCCTTCTGTACTTTTTATAATACATTTATAACTAACCGTTTCTTAATGAACACTTTAATAATTTTGTATTACAGTGTAAACATCACGTATGTTGATAAAGATGGCAAAAAGACGAAAGTAAGGGGTAAAGTGG